>CM076573.1:923210239-923463986 GCA_034641835.2 Pinus albicaulis
CCTTAGCACACACATAAAAAAATAAGCTAGGCCAAAAATAGTCAGCTCCCAATATTTTGTATGTAGTAGTTCTCTAATAGTGATGTCCTCCACACACACTACTATGCATATTAAAGATAAATTTCTTAGACTCATCTGGATCAATACATCTCAACAAAACTCCTGTAGGATATTTCCAATATAAACAATTATCTTTAATGCAGAATTTAACAGTTTTCAGCTTCAAAGATCTTACTTTGCTTTTATCATAATTTGGAGGAAGTTTAAAATGTCGCAGAAAATAGATGATGTCTTTATACCAGCTGCATTCATAAAGTTTTATATCCACTGCCATGTTGTCTATAGGTTCATAAATCTTCCTTTCAAAGTTGTCACCCATTAAATTCAAACCCAACACTTTACAATTCTCTTCAGCTTAGTAGTTTGGCTAATCCTTGACCTTTGACTAGTTTAGTAGGTTTTATCTCTAAATCAAACTCAAGAAATTTAGTCACCCACTTGCTTCTTTTTCCATCAATATTGGGTTGAACTAATATCTCTCTAACATCAGATGAAGGTACATAAGCAATAACTTAAGCATGTAGAATATAAACTCTAAAAGCTTTCAGAGCTTTCACTAATGCATAGGCATGCTTTTCCAGCATTTCATACTTCAATTTTGCATCTCTAAGTGCTCTGTTGAAAAATGCTATGGGAGCTTCCTTATGTTCTGAATATTTTTGTAAAAAAACAAAAGCAATAGTATCTTGGGAGGCAAATGAGAAGATCAAGAAAGGCTTTGAGTATTCAGGGCTTACCAGTTGAGGTTCTTTAATGATAACTTTTTTTATCAGCTCAAAATAATTTCAAGATTCAATGGTCCACTTGACTTCTTTGTCCTTCTTCAACATGCAAGTAATATGCTTCACCACTTCAGAAAAAATTGGAATGAACCTTCTTAAGAAATTGATCTTACCAAGGAAAGATTGAACCTCTTTCTTGGATCTTGGAAGTGTTAAATCCCGAATTGCAATTACTCCCTTAGGATCAATTTTCACTCCATCTTTTGAAACTATATGACCCAACATCTTACCTTCCTTGAGAGAAAAATGATACTTCTTTGGATTTAATGATATACCATATTTTCTGCATTTAAAAAATACTTGTCTCAAGTGCTTAAGGTGTTCTTCATCTCAAGTTGAATAAACATTAATATCATCTAAATAGATGACCAAGAATTTGTCATTTTCTCCAACGAATGCAAAATCCATAGCACGTTGAAAAATAGCTTCGGCATTCATAAGCCAAAATGGCATCTTTGAATACATGAATGTTCCCCAAGAAGTTGTGAATGTTGTCTTATCTCGGTCTTCTGGCCAAACCGAAACTTGATTGTACCTGGAGAACCCATCTAACATAGAAATTATGTCTGAACCAGTTACCTTTTGAAGAATATGCTCCATCTTTGGCAAAGGATAGTTATCTTTCTTAGAGCATTTGTTACGATTTCTGAAATCTACACATAGTCTAACTTCACCACTCTTATTTCTTACTGGAACTAAATTAGCAACCCAATCTGAATATCTCAATGGAATGATGATTTTGGCATCCAAAATTTTCTTAACTTCTTTCTCCATGACTAGTAACAATAGTGGATTGATTTGCCTTAATTTATGCTTGAAAGACTTAGTACCATCCTTCAATGGTATCCTATGCTCAATGATAGTTGCATCATATGTCTTAAGATCTTCATATCTCTAGGAAAAAACATCAACAAATTCACAAAATAGCTTGTGGTATTTAGCCTTTATTTCTTTTGATAAAACTTTTGACAACTTCACATACCTTGGTTCTTTTTTTTAGCCCAAATTGAAATCTTCCAATTCTGTTTCTATTTCAGCCAACTGTGGTTTGACTGAGACATCATTGTGATCAAAGAGCTTCTCAAGTGGGATTAACCCCTTGGGAATGTGATTGGAAGGCAGCTGAATGATAGGCTGATCAGCAATCTATTTTTCATATTTTTGGTGTCTTGAAAATCAGCATCATTCTTCATGATATCTTCATCTTGATCAATGTTTAGGACATCAATCTCTTCAGCAGCTTCAATGAATCTTCTAATCTCTTAATCATCTTCAAAAAAATTCCAATGCTTGACATTATCAGGAATGCTAGGTCTAAACCTAACTTCCACTTCATATTTCATCTTCATAGGTATTGGAATCTTGAATGAGATTGCTGAAATAAAAATTGAGTCAGCCAAAATATTGCTTTCTCTTGGAACAAAAGAAATGTTAAAATCTAGGAATGAGTCTTATACAATGCTCCATACACCATTCCGGTAATCTTTGAGTCTGAGATGCTTAGTTTGATAAACATTTCTGATTTGCTAAATGATAAGTTCAGCATCTCCAAAAACAAAAATTTCTGAAATATTGATAACTTTTGTTGTTCTTAAACCAATCAGCAGAGCTTCATACTCAGCCACATTGTTAGTTGCTTCAAATTCAAGTTTGAAAGAAAAATTGGAGCTCTCTTTCAATGGAGAAATGAGAATTATTCTTGCAACAGCTCCTTCTTTGGAATATGAACCATGAAAATACATTTTCCATAGCTGAGAACCTTCATGCCTGATCTGTTTTTCAGATGGCTTCAAAATCTGAAAATTTTCTGCAGATAGGATAGCATTATCTATGTGTAAAATGCTTGAACCAACATCAATTTTTCTAGCATAAATTGGATGATTAGTGGGGTCTTTGTTGTCACTAATGATATATGCCAGTTGAGCTTCTCTATAAAGTCTTATTTTTTCTCCTCCAAAAACGGGGACAGTAGCATAAGTGAGATCCATTTGCAATGTTCCTCTCGACCTTCTAATCCATGACCTAGAAAGTAACATGCCAAATCTAGGAGGAATGTCAGCTACAAAAATATCCATTACCATTCCTCTCATGGGTAATTGAAAAAGTCTTACTGCAAGGTCTTTGATGACACCAAGGCATTGAAATTTCCGAGAACCAAAGGAGTATAGATCTTGGTACTCTCTAGTTACCTCAAGACCTAATTCGTCCATGACTACCTTGGGCATTAAATTATGTGAGGCTCCAGATTCCATTAGGCAATTGTGCAAGATCTTTTCATGAATATTCAGAGATAGATAAAATGGAAGGGTAGAATCATCTCTATCTTCTACCAATGGACCTAAAATAATAGTGGGCTTGTCATCTTAAAGGTTAACAAAATCAGAAGCTACTTCGGTAGGTGGGGATTGAAGAGATTTCATAAAGGTATTTTTGAAATCATCATTTTTCATGAGCTCTACAACAGGAAAAGGAATCTTTGTCTTTTGAATTTCATTCTAAAAATTGAAAACAGGGGGCAGTTTATGAGCAAATTTTAAGTCAAGTGAAGAATTTTTTACTGCTACCAGAATTTCTGGTAATTTCTGTTTGTCAACTTCTTTTTCTGCTGGAATTTTTTCTGCGTCCTTATTCTTCTTGGGTTGTGTAACATGCTGTGAATTATCATCAATATTATTTGATCTGAGATTATATCTGCTTTGATTATTAGCTGCAATCATGGAATGATCAGGAACCACTTCAGTATTCTGATTATAGGACATGAAATCTTCATACTTTGATTGTGTAAGATGAATCAGCCCTTCTTTGTCTCTCAACAATTGATATCAGTGTTCGGTTCCTTTAATAATAAGGATCATAATTTTGAATTGGCTATGTTAAGTCTTGTAATATTGTACATACCTTTGCATTTCTGCAAATGTTTTCCATATTAAAAAATGAAAAGAGGGTATGTCCTAAAAGAATAATCAAAGGAACAAAAGAAAGAAAGATCAAAAAAATATAAAATATGAACCCCATAAAAAGAAGCAAAAATAAATTCTGAAAGTGTTTCACATTCAAATGCCACTACTCTTAGTTTACTTTACTTTTGCAAATAAATTGTGTGCAGCTTGTTCAAAATGCCACAATTCATGATGATCATGCATTATAATCTTGATCATTCATGCCTTTAAATTTTATGTTATGATAGTTAGTGAATAAAGATCTGACCAAACCATTTAACCTTGGTAGATCAGTAGTTAAGTAGAGAATAAAAATTAGCTCATAAGTTTAATCTGAGCCATTGGAAGATATCAGGTTAGAAATAAGTTAGTTTACTTATCAAAATAAAATAAAAGGGTTAGCAAGCTCAAATGCACCCAATAAAGGAAAGGAAAGATGTTAGCATGAATAAAAGGGTAGGTATAATACTTTTCAAAAGTTATAGAAGCATCATTTTGCTTATCCATTATCAAAAACATTTTCTAACATCTTCATTTTATCCTAACCAATTTCCCCTTCCTAGTTCTAAAAAACCCTTTCCCTCTTCTTTCCCCCTTATCCTAACTCCCTTCCCTCTTTTTTGTTGTGCAGGTGATTAACGAAACCAGGAGATGGAGAAGAAGTTTGATACTAGTTCCATCCTGCTTACTCCAAACCCACACGATAAGAATTCGAAAAGGTCTAGAGAAGAAGGCTTTTATCTCGACAATATCTACACCAGCATCAGCAATACCAACAACCCATCCTACTGATGAGGCCAGCAGATTAATCAAAAGCAATGGAACATATATCCAGAGATTTTAGCCCAGGAAAAACAGCTTCAAACTTTAGAAAACTTCTTTTACCTCTAGCATGAGGTAAATCACATTGTTGTAAATAAGTTTACATTTTCCAGATATTCAGAGGCAAATGAGATTTACCACAAGATAATGAAAGTCAAAATCCCAGATGAAGAAACATGGGAGAAGTGTTGTGATTTACCGTAAATGGTGAAAAAAGAAAGACAAATGAAAGAAACAAACACGTAACAACAATCAAAGAGTCAAGGCCAGATATCAGTTAGTTAGAAGGTGTCACTATCTTTTTGCATAAAGATATTTTATTTTCCTAAAATAAATCCTAGTCAATTGACAGGATATTTTTTGTAATGTTTTGTATAAATACTTCATCGTTCAAAGTAGCAAGGGTGGATTTCTGAATATTTCCGTAGTTGATTGATCTACTTCCTGAGGGTTATTGTACCATTTCCTGTCGATAGACAGGACAAGTTATAAAGAAAATTATTTACAGGATTCATGTGTTGAGCTATCTCTATGAAGTATAAATTTCAATTATTCATGTTCTCTTTCTAAGGATTCCATAAACTTATATGTGTTCTAAATTTGAATGTTATAACAGGAGTTTTACTGCAGAATTTGCTTAAACATTTACACTCTTCTTTTAACTATTATACATTTATATGTTTTCTTCTGATATCTGGTTTAGAGAATTCTTAATTGCCCTCTGATCCCGATTGACCTCTTCATCCTTCTTCATTATCTAGTTTAAGGAATTCTTAATTACTCCTTGATCCCGATTGAAAAGACACTTCACCATTCATCCTTGAGATCTGATATTGCTCACCTATCTTGCCCTATAACATTTTCTTTGTAATTTGATTTTGTTCTGTTTTCAAAGTATAGACTCCATAGCCCAATGGAAAATGGAAAAGCACCTATTCATCTAAATCATTAATTCCACCAACCAATCAAAACAAATCCAAATTAAGCATACATAACTAGCCTAAAATATATTAACTAAACAAAGTTAAATCATTAAGAGAGAGCCTATCTGAGTTTAGGAAGGCTAGATCCTAAGCTCCAAAAGTGGTTTGTAGTTACCTCTGATATTTCTTTTTAACACAAGAATAACCTTTGGAAATTTCAGAGTGATAACAACCAGCAGCATTTTACAACCTTTCATCTTCCTCTTCATCTTCAAATATAACATTCTGCAAAGGAGGCTGAATTTTTTTATCATCATCTTCTCTCCTCTCTCGCTGCAAAATTTGAGGAACATTGGGTCTTCTAAATTGCTGCCTATTAGGAATATCAAATGAAACATTTCTAGTAGTAGCTGGTCTTGCTTCCATCTTGAGCTTCGACATTTTAGTATTCAATTACTTGACCATATTGGTCAACTCATCTAACTTAGGATCAATGTTTGAAGTTCCTAAAGTAGAAACTTCAGCTTTTTTCTTTCTTTTTTCTCTATCAATCCCTCCTCTGAGTCTATCAGCTGCTAACACATTATATTCTACCTCCAGTGCATTGTCATGTATTTGTGTTAGTGTTGCAGAGCTTCTTTCTCTCAATAATAAACAAAAATCAAGGTCAAAGGCACCTGCATAAGTGATTTTGGCTAAAGCTTTAGTAGGCTTGATTTCAGTAGGTATTTTTCTATACATATTATTAAATCGCTTGTAAAAATCAGAAACTGATTCTCCTTCTTTTCTTTTTATCGCACCAAATTCAGTGATATAATACAGAAAATATTTCTTATCACCCCATTTCCTTAAAAATGTATCATATATGGTTTCAATTCCAGTGATGCTACCAATTGTCAAAGATCTGGACCATTTTCTTACATCACCTTCAAGAATCTGAACAAAAACTCTCATCCAGACATCTTCATGCTCAATATTTAGATTATCAGCATAAGCATAAAAATAAGTAAGGTGTTATTTATTTATTACCTCTCCCTCACCACTAAACTTAGGCATGTACTTGAGATAATCTCCTGTGGGTAATGCATTCATAGGTTGACGTAAAACCAAAGTGGCATACCTAGCAGCAACAATTGCATCCATTCAGTTAGGGGGTGGGTTTGGACCTGCCATGGTGTGAGTAGTTGGGATTTGTGTAATAACAATAGGTGGATTTTGAACAGCAGATGATGAAGCACCAACTTATGATGTGGGTACTATTTGTTGGTTGGAAAACAAGGGAGGTACAATATTTTCTGCAAAAACAGGGGATAAATTTTGCAGGACTTCTCTAGGGACAGCCTTTGAGAAAACAGTAGTAGTAGAGGCAAACTTTCGTTTACTCTTTTTCTTTATTATCTTTTCAGGGTCAGAAATTGGAATTCTCAAAGAGGAATATGGGTTAGCCTTGGTTCTAGTCCTTCAAGGAGCCAAAAATTCTCAATGGAGTCGTCAGGTGTAAAGCAGTATAAAAAGACAACTGGAATTGTACACCTCAGAACCAGACTTATAACTTTGTCATTCACCCAGGGATAAACTTCAATTTTCCTCCCTGGAAACGAGGCCAAATATGTTAGCGTAAGAAGTCAGTCCTTGACTACTTAAACAGTAAGCCTTAGACATCATAGTTCAATTCAAATTTTAAAGGGGTTGTTTGAGTGGTGGGATGGTTTTCTCAAATATTTTGAAATGATTTTATATTCTTTAAGACATTCATACATTTGGCAAGTTGTGGCAAGTATAAATTGTGTGGGTAAAAGGTAGTCTAGGGAGCAGAGTACATAAGTGGAAGAAAATGAATAGCTGGTACATATTTCACAAAATATTCCAATCCTAAATCATTCACACAACTATGTTGATGGCTCTTTACATAAAATTAGTTTATGCAAAGCAAGAAACATTCAAAAAATAGATTGCATGTATAAAGTATTCCAAAAATCCTTTATGAAATCTTCACTGACATGTTTTATTGCACACACATAACTTGCAGAAAACTGAAAGCAGATAATTTACTGTTAAATCCTTTAACAACTTCTCACTCACACTTTACTAGTTGCTGCAATTCATATTTTAGAAGAAATTAACAAAGAAAATATACACACCACACATTAGATTTTCTTTGTGTCAAAAAATCCTCCAGCGTGAAGCAAAAAGTTTTTTTTATTGTATTCAGTCTTCAGGTAGACTAACATCCAACCTGGAAATAGTATTTACAAGTGTTATATATAGCAAGAGAGGAACCAACTCCATATCTTCTAAAAAGAAGGAAACATTAACTCTAACATAACATATGTGTCAAAAGACATTACATCCTTATCCCCTCGAAATCTAACAGAAAGGACAGATGGAGAAAGAAGAAGAGAAGAATTATGGGCTGGAATGCTGAGTGTACTTTCATGCTGCCCCTTTTTCTGCTGAATTTTCTCCTTGTGTCTTAGGTCTTTAATAACCATGTAGATTCATTTAATAAGAGCTCCAACAACCTCATAACTACCTCTCACCATCACTTGTATTATCCATTTAGTTATGGGTTCTTATCCATCCTTAACTGGTTCGGAAAAACTTGCTGATAGGTGTCAAAATTCAGTTAAAATAGGTGTTGCTGGAAATTTCGGTAAAAACATGTAATTGCGCAAAATCTGGAATGCTACCGGAAATTCCGGTAGCACCCTGTTTCTTTTTCAAAATACACAGAAAAATGATGAAAATTCTATGTTGACTTGTATTCCATGACAGCTGGGTTTATGTTCAAAATTTATAACTGATTAGCAAAAAAGGATTAGTACCAAAAACCTTTTTACCTTTCCTCTAAGTATGTTGCAGCTTCAACCAGTTTATCTAAATCAATTTTTCTATCAATGGCTGATGTTCTGGATCTGGTTTCTCTTGTAGTTTCCTCCCTGACAGGGTCTTTGTCCTCCTTAGCACCCTTATGTGTGTTTCTTCTTTTTGAGGGCTCTAAGTGATTTTATAAAGGGGTTAGGTTCTTGCTTTTCTTCATGGATTTTTCTGTTTTCTCTATCTTTGAACCTTTAGGTTTCCCTTCAACATCAATGACTTATGTCATTAGGCTTGGCTCGAGAAGAGCCTTGGATTTAAGCATAAACTTATTGCTCTCTCTTGTGTCCCTCTTTCTGGTGCTAGCAATAGGTTTAGCTTCTTCCTTCTACTTCTTGCTACTGATTTCATATCCAGCATCCTTAAGGAGTTCTTCATCTGATGGTGTAGGCTGATACTCCTTCTACAACTTTTTCTGAATAAGTGCTTTCGGCATTTCTGGTAGCACCTGCGCTTTTGACTTATCTATTTTTGTAGGCCTCCCTCTTCTAGCTCTAGTGTATACATTTAGAAATGGAGGAACAGGGGGTACTATCTTCATGGACTTGGGCTTGCTTGCTGAGGAGCTCTCTCGTTTTTCCACCTTTATTTCAACTTTTCCTATAGAAACTTTATCTTTATCTCCCTTGGCCTTCTTATGAATGTTTTTTTTTGGGCCTTTCTTTTTTTCCTTCTCTTTGCAGGCTGAGTGTTTGACTGTGGAATTAGATGTGTAGGTGCAGGTTGGCCTGCCCTATAGAATAGAAAATGATCCCA
Source organism: Pinus albicaulis (assembly GCA_034641835.2). Classification (NCBI taxonomy): domain Eukaryota; kingdom Viridiplantae; phylum Streptophyta; class Pinopsida; order Pinales; family Pinaceae; genus Pinus; species Pinus albicaulis. The sequence continues at coordinate 923,219,399 of CM076573.1, forward strand.
AGTCTAGTTTCTCTTCCTCAACTCTTCTTCAACTAGAGCTTTTATCAAATCTTGATGATATAATTTGTACTTAGAAACATCATTATGGGTCTGAACCCTTGTTGACATCTTGGTCAGACTTCTCAACAAGAAAAATGGCAGATTCAATATCTTCATCCCTGCAATATGAAAAAGAAACCTCGTGTGATAGAGGAATACCACTGTATACCTCCTTTCACATGTGAGGTTTATCTTGATAAGCTTGATTGCTTCTACCCAATCATTCTTAAGATAGCTGCTTGGGATGCCTTTTGCCCAGTTTGGATCTCTGTGAGCATCCTTGAGGGAGTTGTTGAGATCACCTCCTGTGATAACTTGTCCCTTGAACCACCTTTCTCCTTCTTGGGGAAGGTTAAAGGCTTTAGCAACGGAGTCTTCAGAAACCTGCAAAGTGAGGCCATAAACTGTAGCCTCTTGTCCATTAAAAGAGTTATCAAACTGTAGAGAAATTCCTAAATGTGAGCTTCCCAACGTAGTGCAAAGAGGATACCATCTTGACTACATAAACATAGTTCTTACCCTTGGATTAGCATCAACCAAATCTGCACTCTGTGGCTCTATTCAATTTATCTTACCACATGTTTCTATCATCTTTAGAAAAATAAATGACTATGCCTCTTGCAAATGATGGGTGGAAGAATAGGAAGAGTTTACCTTACAGGTGTGGCATGTATTATTCTCTGAAATCTTGTATGAAATCCAGACTTCTTCTCCAACTATAACTCTCAGCAAATTCGAATCCAGCAGCTCAGACTTCAAATGAAAACATCCTTGTTTTTTAGGTGGTTTTAGAACCAAATCTTGCTTCACCACCCCATGCAAATCACCCTCCATCATTAAAAATATTCATGATCATGATGTGCCCCATGTGACACACCATCACCACCTTCACTTGGATACGTTTTTCGTATGGGATCTCGAGATAGCTTATGGCAAGTGTCTTTGATGACATACAGTCACCTTGTAAACTGTGTTGTTGATTGGCCGGAATTTCTGGCAACAGTGTTGTGCAACTAGCCGAATGGTTATGGTGTGCGATGTGATCACCACTATCCCTTTAACTAATTAAAACACATACCTTAACATATGGATGACTGACTTGGCGTAGACAGGCATGACGGGCAACGGTTTGGTCATTAACTGTGGATGACACATGTGACTCAACATTTACAACGACTTGACCTTAGCTAACTGACAGTAATATGACACTTATCATTAGATCCTGAAAGATTTTAAAAATATTTGATGCATATTAACCCTACGACATGTGGTATAACTAAAGCACATGCACTTTTTCGTTTTATTAAAAAAAAAAACGAAATAATGGACAGAAACAGAAACAGGAAATAACAGACTGTCTAAAAGGCTTAAAAAAACTGGTGATTCCGAAAATTCCGGTAGCGCCCAAAAAAAAAAAAAAAAATTTAAAATTTTTGAACTTTAATCCTAAAAACAAAACTATGGAATGGACTCATGACTTAGCAAAGAACTGTGCTAACGCCAACTTCCACTTAAACTTACTTTATTCTTATTTCCTGTATTAGCTGCAAAATGGGAAATTTATTTTACTTAATTCAAAATGGACAAAAAGGTATTTTCCAAACATTAAGAAAAATTAGGAAGGAACATTACATTCTCTTTGTATTAATGTATGGCTCGCCTTAATGAAAAATAGCACATATGGGCCTTGATTTTGACAATAATATTTATTTTTTTGTGAAGTTCATAAATATTGGGAAAGTAATTATGATCAATGAAATTAGGATGTATACAATCTTGTAGTACTACAATATAACTTCTCCTTATGAATGATTTCATTGTCATTGTATTTCATATCTTTAAACGTCATAATGATGAAACATAAAACATCATTCACGAAACATGTTCAAAATATATTTTTCTAAATTTATATTCTTTTTCTTTTTTTTCTATACAATGGGAAAACCTATTATAACTTAGTTGTCAAACCAACAATGGGTATATCCATCATTAGTTATCATCCACTAATGCAAGTTGACTCATAATTGTTATTCAAGGAAAACCATGCCACTTGTAATTACACATTGGTGATCTGTAAGAGGGCATACTTTCACTCCTGCCATATGCCTTTGGGTCTTGGGTTGATAACCTATTTCCTTACGTCGAAGGAAGACAAACTCTTAGCCAAGCAAAAGTAGTTTTAAGGTATACTCGAGGCTTGAATGGGTTATATTATTTTACTAATTTTATTATTTTCTAATAATAACTTATTTATATAATTTTCGTAATATACTAAGTACATGTTATCTAATATGATTAGAAATACCTTGAATGTGTTGTAATATAATACTCTATTTTTTATTATTATTAAAACATCATTATTAAAAAGAAATTCCCATATCATCTTAATATAAAGATTCTCATGCTCACTTAAGAGTCCTAATGATATTCAATTTATGAAAACTTTACTTATTTAGTAAAAAAATAATAAATTTATTTATAATTAATAATAATATAAAGTTAAAGAATCTTAATTTGAGTGGTTTGGTGAACAATCTGTTTCTCTAACTATGTGTTTTCAAATTTTTGAAAACATGTTATAACTAGCCCGTTTGTAACATTTATGAAATAATTATACTAAGAGTAAGAATGTAACAAATATCATGAAGTTACAAATTCTCCAAAACTTCTCATTTCTATTAAAATATATATAATATTACAACATAAATTTATTAATTACTTTTAAATTAGCCTCTTAAAACACATAAACCCATTTAACATTATTCCATTAAAACACAAACGCATTTAATATTATACCATTAAATAAAATACTAGATATACAATTCATATAATATTTGCGAATATGCATCATGATGTCCCCACAACTTAGAAAAGTATACAACAAACAATTGGAATCCCCGTGAAGCCACATCAAGGAAATAAAACAATTTATCGACAAGACATGAGTCAGCAAATTATCACACTTCTAATGGAGGAAGATTATTCCGGAAGGAACTTATGACATCACCTCGATCAACATTTAATAAATGAGGTGCAACATTTTAATTGTAATATGATAGTTGCTCGTCATTTCTATGTGCCCCATAATCAAGGAAAGATTATTTGGTTGGTGGGTGGGATATTGCACTTTATATGTGGAATAGTTAACATTAATGCAGAATAAATCTATTACATTGGACAACTGGATTTGAAAGTTGAATGATAGATTGGACAAGTGAACCTTTGACATATAGGTGGTCATGACAATTATATAGAACTTTGGAAAACGTAAGAGTTACAAGGTGTGAGAAAAAAACAAAGATGGCATTTCCAATAATATGCCAAAAATGTATGTAAAGAGGGAACATAAATTTTGTCATGGTACATACATTTGCATGCAGCCTTACAATGGCAATTATGGATGATGGCTGGTTGTAAACTACTAATGATGGTGGAGTTGTCTACTGAGGCCGCGTTTTGGTCTGGACGGCAGAAATCTGTCGGAATCCGGTCAACTAAATTTTAAAAAATCGGTTAGTTGCAGTGCTTGGAATTCATTTTTGATAGTGGAAATGGATTCAGCACTATCAAAAACCCCTAGGGCACTCAAAATATTAATGTTTAACAACTGTAAACAAGATTCTGGGCAAATCTTTGCCAGATTTTCTGAAAATCGTTACCTGATTCTGGGTCAAAACGCGGCCTCCATAAACTATGCGAATGATGGTTGGTTATAGACTATATAAACTTTGTAATTAAACAAGTGCAAAGAAACATGGAATGTGTATTTAGTTTTGGGTAGTCTTATAGTTTATGTAATTAAAAAAGTGTAAAGAAACGTAGAAGGTGTCTTTAGTTTTTGGTTGTGTTAGAGTTTGCATGTTCTTTTCACTTTTTTTAAATGGTTCTAGTGAGTAATTGTTTGTCTTACTTGTTTTTTTTTTTTTTAAATTAATGGGTAGTGTTATAGTTTATATATTTTTCACTATTTTATGCATTTGGCAAGTAATCGTTTTCTTGCTTGTTTTTTTCTATTTTTTTAATGAGATTAATCATGATGATTGATAGGTTCTTTCCAACACACATAACATGTTGTATTTTAGTGCCATAAACCTTGGTTCTCATACTTGGGAAATAGACACATGAGAATAATAATAATATTTTCTCTATTATCCAATTAATTTCCCCTTCTCCACATGTGTTATTTATTATATCCATTTGCATGAAATATCACTAATTGAAATCCACTACCTTTTCTTATCACTCTTATGCATTATTTCCCTTCATGTTCATCATCATTATTCATTTATCAAGGCCAACACCTAAATCCTTATATCTATACCCTTGTTATTATTTCCCCGGGATTTGCTAAATAATATTTTGGTACATCTAGGCTTGCAATTGCTATCATTGTTAACCCCTCGTGTTTTTTTGGGATACTTGTACCTCACAAGATGCATCTTCATATATGATAGGCAGATTAATTGCTACCAACTACTTCATGAATTCTTGTTTATTAGTATGCAATGTGTTATTGTTTATTCCTTTGTTGTGGTTAAAAGGACCTATCTTTAGTATCATATCCTTCCTTTTATGGCACTTAAAGGTGGATATCTACTGGGAATATGCCTTTAATTTTTTGTTCCATTTATTCTTCTCTAATTGTCCACCATAAACATTTAGTGTTGAATTTTGCAAGAAACAGTGAAATTGGCATCGGGAAACAACACTCAGCACCCACGCCTAGTGCATTAAGCACCTACACTAGGGTGGGGCCCACAAGGCTAAATTTGGTGCATGTCTATTTTATTTATCCCTTAATTAAGATGGACAATAAACTGTAATCTATTCTCAATGACAACTTGTAATATTTAACTGAGAGTGATAAACTCAGTTAGCTAATGGATTTCGAGTTAGAGGTAGTTGGTGAGGCATGCAGAGTAATTCTAGTTGTAACAGAGTTCGAAGTGCAGTGGTGCATTAGTTAATGCAGGTTGCAATCAGTTTAACTCAGTTAAGTGAGCTAAACGTAGTTGTGCTAGTTGTAACTGAAGATACACTAGTGAGAGATCTAGTGAATTAAATATTAATTAATTCACAATCAGCGATCTTACATGCAAATGAGGATTTACTATTATTAGCTACATGCATGTCAGTTCCAGTGGAGACCCAGTTGAGATCTAGGTGAAAGGGAAGTGTGACTATCAGTTATGATATTAGAAAGCTACCCAAGTTTAGTTAAAACACCACATGATGCCCATGACACTCAGCGTAGTGTAGGAAAAATGGAATTCCTTGTGAATAGTGTTGGGTATGTGTTATATTCTTTCGACAACTAATCACGCGCGGGGGGGTCATAGGGGGGGAGATATCCCCCCCTATATGTTGCGTTGGGCGCAACATCGGGGGGGGTCACAACAGGGGCGGTAGCCCCCCCTGTCGAGGTCCGGGGCAACACCCCGGAAAAAAAAAAAAAAAAAAAAAAAAAATTAAAAATTAAAAAAAATTAAAATAAAATAAATAAATAAAATAAAATAAAATAAATAAATAAATAAATAAAATAAAATTAAAATTAAAAAATAAAATAAAATAAAAATAAAAAATAAAATAAAATAAAAATAAATAAATAAAAATAAAAATAAATAAATAAAATAAAATAAAATAAATAAATAAAAAAAGAATAAAAAATTGGTCCTTATTTTCCGGTGGGCGGATCCGCCCATGGTTTTGTGCATGGGTTTGCACATGGTTTTGGGGTATAATGGTTTTCGACCCCTGGTATTTTGTAGATCCGGTCAAGGGAACTACAGTTATGTTCTAATCCAGGGTTAATGGATTGGGGTTTATGTATGCTTCGGCATGTATGTATATGTGTTGTAACACTAAAAGGAATATCATGAAAAATCAAGTTGGTCGTTCCGATTTGGGATCCAGGGGAATATCTCTGTGTTTATCTGTTTTATGTTTTATGCTCTTGCTACTGTTTATTTTTTGTCTTTAAGATTCATTTGCAGATAATTTCTGTACAGGGTTAAAACCTACATTTGGTATCATAGCAGTTTTGGCTTCAAGGGGACACCTTTGCTGCTAAGGGGTTTTTTGCTCAGGCCTGAGGTAGACCCTGTTCAGTGGGAGATCTGTGGGATCGATTCTTGTGGTGAAAGAAGATGGCGAGTGGCAGGAAGATAGAGATTGAGAAATTTAATGGTCATAGTTTTGAGTTGTGGAAGCTCAAGATGGAGGATATGTTGGTGGATAAAGATCAGTGGATCGTGGTAGATCCAGGTACTAAACCAACAGCAATGTCAGATGAATACTGGAAGAAGCTGGATCGGAAGGCAAAGAGCACAATACGATTGTGTGTCTCATATTCAGTATTGTTGAATGTATTTGGGGAAGCTACGGTGAAGACCTTAGGGGACAAGCTAGGGACTTTGTACCAATCTAAATCTCTGGTGAATAAATTGTTCCTGCGGAAAAAGTTGTATAACCTGAAGATGAAGGATGGAGACTCGGTGACAGAGCATTTGAACGCCTTCAATACTGTGGTAAGTCAGATGTCATCTGTTGATATTAAAATCTCAAATGAAGATAAGTGCATCAGTTTGTTGTGTTCTCTACCAGACTCGTGGGGCGTCCTGGTTATTACAATAGGTAGCAATATAACTACCTTGAATTTTGATGACATTGTCTCAGCCTTGCTGTCGGAGGAAATGAGACGGAGAAAAATGGAGGGTCAAAATGGAGATGCCTTATCTGTACGAGGAAGGTCCCAGAACAGAAACAAGAATAAGGTTTCGAGTGGGAGATCTAAATCTAGAGGGAGATCTAAATCTCCTGGAAAGTTTGTAAAGGTGTGCTGGAAATGCGGAAAGGAAGGGCACTACAAAAAGGACTGCAAATCTAAAGCTCCTAAGAAAGGAAAGGGATCTGATGATGCTCCTTCTGCAGAGGCAAAAACCACCTCGGATGAAGGTGGGGATGTGTATTTGGCTTCTTCTTCAAATACACATGTAGATCATGAGTCATGGTTGATTGACTCAGGTGCATCGTTTCACTTCACTCCCCATAGGGAGTGGTTCTGCGAGTATGAGAAATATGATGGTGGTGATGTCTTCTTAGGTGATGATAGGAAGGCTAGAATTGTCAGATGTGGAAAAGTCAAGCTGAAGCTGCAAGGTGGAAGGATTAGAATACTTCCGGTGTTCTGCACATTTCTGCATTGGCCAGAATTCTTATTTCTGTAAGCAAGATAGATGATGCAGGTGTAAAAAGAGTGTTCGAGAAAGATACCTGTAAGATGGTTCGGGGAGCACTAGTATTAATGCGGGGAGTTCAGATTGGAACTTTGTACAAGCTTCAGGGCAGCACTTTTATTGTTGGGTGCAACAGTTATGTGGTTCCTGAAAGTGGAGCGGAAAGCCTAACGGTCTCTGGAGAAAAGACCATGCTATGGCATCAAAGGCTTGGACATATTGGAGAGAAGGGCCTTCAGATACTGCATGGAAATGGTATGGTAGAAGGTATGTCTAATAGCTCTCTGGATTTCTATTTCTATGAACATTGTGTATATGGGAACCAAAATCAGGTGAGTTTTCCTTCTAATGCTAAGAGGGTGAACAAGATATTAGAGCTTGTGCATAGTGATGTGTTTGTACCTGTGTCAGTTCCATCGCTGGGTAAGTTTGTGTACTATGTTTCATTCATAGATGACTTCTCAAGGAATACATGGATATATTTCTTGAGGAAGAAATCTAAAGTCTTTAACAAATTTAAATAATTTAAGGCTCTAGTGGAAAACCAGACAGAGAAGAAGATAAAGGTGTTGAGGACAGATAATGGTGGGGAGTTCTGCAAGAAGGAATTTGAAGAGTTCTGTAAGAAGTGTGGTATAGCACGGCATATGACTACTCCATACACACCTCAGCAAAACAGAGTTGCAAAAAGAATGAACAGAACGCTGATGGAAAAGGCAAGAAGCATGCTCAGTGGTGCCAGGTTAGGACAAGAATTCTGGGCAGAGGCAGTGGAGACTACATGTTACTTGGTTAACAAATCACCTTCATCAGCGTTGGAGGATAAGACTCCACATGAGGTATGTACTAGTAAGAAACCCTCTCTTTCACATCTGAGGGTATTTGGATTGATGCATATGCACATGTTCCAAAGGAGAAAAGGACCAATTTGGATAATAAATCTGAAAGGTGCATATTTATTGGGTATAAGGATGGTTTAAAGGGTTACAAGCTTTGGAACCCAAAAACAAGGAAGGTTGTGTACAGCCGAGATGTGGTGTTTAGAGAGGTGAAAGATGTTTTTAAACATGAAGTCCTACCAAAGGAACCTGAGAAGATAAATTTTGAGCTAAAGGAGGATGAATCAGACTCTACAACAGAAGAAGACTCAGAAGAGAAAGAGCCACAAACTCCAGCTGTGAGAAGATCAGCTCGGGAAAGAAGACAACCAGAAAGGTATAGTGCATCTACTTTTTGTTAAAATTTTGCTTTAACTATAACTAATGATGATCCCAGAACTGTCAGGGAGGCAGTAGATTTAGAGGATGGAAAACTCTGGAAGGAGGCCATGGTTGATGGAATGGCATCCTTGCATAAAAATGAGGCATGCGATCTGGTGGAGTTTTCAGCTGGAAGGAAGCCCATCAGGAGCAAATGGGTGTTTAAGAAGAAGATGAATGTAGAAGGCAAGGTGGAGAAATACAAAGTTCGGTTGGTAGCAAAACGTTATTCCCAGGTGCCGGGAATTGATTTTGGTGATATTTTTTCTCGTGTTGCCAAAGTTACTTCTATTAGATTACTTTTATATGTTGCTACTACATTTGATTTTTAGGTAGAATAGATGGATGTGAAGACAGCATTTCTTCACGGGGATCTAGAAGAGGAGATCTGTAAACAGCTGAAGGCACCCTAGGTAGAAAGGAAAGAAGAACTAGTAATGCAAGTTAAAGAAGTGCGATGGGTTAGCAATGCAGGATGTGGTATCAGAGATTTGTTTTCATACAGGGACTTGGCTTCACCAGAAGCAAGGAGGATCACTGTGTTTATTTTAAATTAATTGGTGATCGTGTTATTTATTTGGTCTTGTATGTGGATGATATGTTGTTGATTGGAAATGACAAAGAAATTGTCCAACATTTGAAGACCCAACTGTTCTCCAAATTCGACATGAAGGATCTTGGTGCTGCAAACTATATTTTAGGCATGGAAATTAAGAGAGATCGGGTAAAGAGGAAGCTCTGGTTAAAATAGAGGAAGTATGTCGAGACTATATTTCAGAGGTTCAATATGCAGGATAGTAAACTGGTGAATATTCTGATTCCTATAGGTACAAAGTTGTCTGTTGAACAGTGTCCCAAGACACAAGAAGAAGAGGACGATATGTCCCGTGTTCCATATGCAAGTGGAGTGGGTAGCCTGATGTATGCAATGGTCTATACTAGACCAGACATTGTACATGCAGTTGGAGTATTGAGCAGGTTTATTTCAAACCCAGGGAAGGAGCATTGGACAGCATTGAAGCGAGTTTTCAGATATTTACGTGGCACTAGTGATTATGGCTTGTGCTACCAGGGAAGACCAGGATTGGAAAGAGTGTTGGACATTCATGGTTTTGTTGATGCAGACTGGGCTGGAGATCTGTACCAAAGAAGATCTACAAGTGGGTATGTGTTTAGCCTATTTGGAGGTGCAGTCAGTTGGATGAGTAAAATATAGTCTATAGTGGCTCTTTCAACTACAGAGGCTGAATACATAGCAGCCACTCATGCAAGCAAGGATACAGTTTGGTTGCAAAGATTGTGTTCAAGTATGGGGTTGGTGCAGCAAGCTAAAAGGATAGATTGTGATAGCCAAAGTGCAATTTTCTTGGTTAAGAACCCTGCTTATCATTCAAAGACAAAGCACATTGATGTTCAATATCACTTTGTGAGAGATATGGTTGAGGATAAAAGGGTGTTGCTGGTAAATGTGAACACTTTGAAGAATGTTGCAGATGCATTGACGAAGTGTGTAAGCACTCATAAGTTCTCTTGGTGTAGAGAAACAATGGGTGTTACAGAACTGTGCTAATGACTAAGCTCTCTTGTGGCCCCCTGCGGAAAGAAAACAACAAGTGGGAGAATGTTGGGTATGTGTTATATTCTTTCCATGACTAATCACATGCATGGGGGTCAAAGGGGGGGCGGTAGCCCCCCCTATCAGGGTCCGAGGCAGCGCCTTGGAAAAAAAATTTGGTCCTTATTTTCCGATGGGCGGATCGCCCATGGTTTTGTTCATGGGTTTGCACATGGTTTTGGGGTACGATGGTTTTCAGCCCCTAGTATTTTGTAGATCTGGTCAAGGGAACTATAGTTATGTTCTAATCCAGGGTTAATGGATTGGGGTTTATGTATAGTTCAGCATGTATATATATGTGTTGTAACACTAAAAGGAATATAATGAAAAATCAAGCCGGTCATCCCGATTTGGGACCTAGGGGAATATCTTTGTGTTTATCTGTTTTATGTTTTATGCTCTCGCTACTGTTTATTTTTTGTCTTTAAGATTCGTTTCCAGATAATTTCTGTATAGGTTTAAAACCTACAAATAGGGATTTCACTCCTCATGAACTGCGTGAGTAAGGAAGCTTGAATACAGGCTGAGAATTGGCTGAGTATTGGCCCAACTTTGTCTGGATCAATGTGATACAATTAGCTGAATATAGGAGGGCTCTTGTGAGAAGAGTTGTATGTAATTGTTTAATTATTCCTTTTGGAATATACAATATATGATAGAGGGGTTTTGAGCAGCAAGTTGTCCCCGGGAAATTATCTGTGTTGTGGTTTATTTGATTCTTTCTTCATGTTCATGTGATTATCGATTGTGTTTTTAATTCCGCAAAATATTTGTAGAAGTGATTCAGTATTTAACTTTAGTACATTGTTAGATTGAGTAAATCCAATATATACATGCATGTTGTATAATTTTCTACATGGCATCAGAGCACAGGAAATTGCAGAAGTGAAGAAGGAGTTGAGTTTGTGACTGGATAGAATTTGAATTTGCAAGAAGACTTTCTTGGTGCTACAGTTGATTCAAGATCGAAATGGCTTTCAATGGCTTGAGGTTAGAGTATGCACTCGAAGGCAGCTTGAATAATATTGTTTGTAAGGATAGGATGGAGGTCATACTCGAAGACAATGGGTTGAAGGAATTCATTGACAAAGATGTTCCTAAACCCGATGCTGCAGATGCTGCAAATCTTGATGCATGGCAAAAGAAAGTGGCAAAAGCGAGGAGGATCCTGTTGGAGGGAGTACGAGACCACATTTTCTCAAGCCTCCATGGGAAAGCCACACCATATGCAATGTGGAAGGCTTTGACGAATCTATTCCAAAGCAGCAGCGAACATAGGAAATTGGCGCTCAAAGATAAAATCAAGAAGATCAAGATGGAAAAGAACGAAACTATTCTGGTATACTTAACAAAGTTTGTCGAGATGAGCTTGGGAGTGTAGGAATGACTATCGCTAATGATGATTTGGTGAGCCTAGCCCTTCTAGTACTTCCCAAGAGTTGGAACAGTTATCAAGACTCTGTCAATGGAAGGGAAAAATTGCCAGATTAGGAATGACTGTGGTCGGATTTGGTGCAGGAGGAGTTTAGATGGAATACCAGAGGTGGATCTTCATCTAAAAATGGAGATGAAGAAGATTGTGCTTTGGTTGCCAAGGCAAATAATGGGAAGGGGAATACATTCCATTCCAAATCTAAGGTCGGTGAGGATGGGAAGGAGCGCGGCACTTCCAAGGTGAAGTGTTTTCACTATCACGAGCATGGACATTTTGCCACAAATTGTCCACAAAAGAAGAAGAACAAGAGGGTTGGAGGATCTGTAGCTGGTGAGGCCCTTACTTCGCAATCTAAGCTTGACTGCCCATTGATTGTATGCATGGTTTTAAGTGCATTGGGATCTGCGTGGTACTTGGATAGTGATGCTTCCTTTCACATAACAGGAGACAAGGAACTTTTCAGTAACTTGGAGGAGAAGGATATCCAGATGCATATTGAAATGGGTAATGACGGGTGGTATAGTGCTACCGAGATTGGTACCATTACCATCCAGAGGCATTCAAGTAAACTCTTTTAATTAAAAGATATAATGCATGCACCAGGTTTGAAGAAAAATTTAGTCTCAATTGCAATATTAGAGGATAGAGGCTATGATGTTGTTTTCAGTGAATAAAAAATTTTCATGCAACACAAAGCAACTGGAAAAACCAAGAAGATTGGGATTAGAGTTAAGAATCTCTATAGACTTGATGTAGATGTGATTTCTACAGAGCTTCCAACCATTGGGAAGTGTGACAAAGCCATGCAATTGACCCTTGAGAGGGAGTTGGATTTGCATGCGGGTAATAATGAACCTCAATATGTGGAGCAGCCACATGCGGAGGATCATGGAGTGGGAGCAACCACTCATGTAGAGAAATTTCAAGCCAGATGGGCAGAGGGAGTGCATGCAGCTATACCACCAGGTGAGAAGTGGGGCGACATGCATGATTAATCCCAAGAATAAATTTGGACAGGATCCTAGGGATGGTGGGTCTCATGGATCGAACCTGACTACGAGGAGTCCACAGTACAACAGTAATAGGATCAGTTACATTGATGCAATCAGATGTCAGGAGCACATGAACTCAAAGTGATAGTATCGGATACTAGAGCACAAAACAGAGTTGGAAGCAAGTGCAGAGTGCATGGATGCAGATGTCAGCAACGCAGAGGATCCAATAGACATGTGCAGTAGCTAGCAGCAGTTAGAAGACTTTGATGACAAATGCATTACACCGATTCAGTTGTTTGGAGGCTATTCAGTTTCATAAGTGTTGCATGCAAAGGTTGCATGTGCGAGAAACACTAGAGAAGTGTTTCATGCAAGGGTTGCATGTCGCCTGCATAGAGTTGCATGTCGCATGCATGAGGTTGCATGTCGCACGCATGAGGTTTCATGTCGTGGGCATGAGGTTGCATGTCGCATGCATGAGTTGCATGTCGAATGCATGGACACTCCTTTCTTGTTGAGATGAAGTGTTGAAGTTTGCAACAAGAAACAGTTAAATTGGCATCCAAAAACAACATTCAACACCCACGCCTAGTGCATTAAGCACCTACACTTTGGTGGGGCCCACAGGGCTAAATTTGGTGCATGTCTATTTTAGTTATCCCTTAATTAAGATGGACAATAAACTGTAATCTATTCTCAATGATAATTTGTAATAGTTAAATGAGAGTGATAAACTCGGTTAGCGAGTGGATTTCGAGTTAGAGGTAGTTGGTGAGGCATGCAAAGTAATTCTAGTTGTAACAGAGTTCGAAGTGTAGTGGTGCATTAGTTAATGCAGGTTGTAATCAGTTTAGCTCATTTAAGTGAGTTAAAATTAGTTGTGCTAGTTGTAACTGAAAATACACTAGTGAGAGATCTAGTGAATTAAATATTAATTAATTCACAATCAGTGATCTCACATGCAACTGAGGATTTACTATTATTAGTTACATGCATGTCAGTTCCAATGGAGACCCAATTGAGATCTAGGCAAAAGGGAAGTGTGACTATCAGTTATGATATTAGCAGGCTACCCAAGTGTAGTTAAAACACCACAGGATTCCCATAATACTCAGCGCAGTGTAGGAAGGCTAGAATTCCTTGTGAATAGGGATTGCATTCCTCATGAACTGCATGAGCAAGGAAGGTTGAAGACAAGGTGAGAATTCGCTGAGTATTGGCCCAATTTTGTCTGGATCAATGTGAGACAATTAGCTGAATACATGAGGGCTCTTATGAGAAGAGTTGTATGTAATTGTTTCATGATTCCTTGTGGAATATACAATATATGATAGAGGGGTTTTGAGCAGCAAGCTTTCCTTGGGAGATCATCTATGTTGTGGTTGATTTGATTCTTTCTTCATGTTCATGTTATTAGCGATTGTGTTTTTAATTCCGCAAAATATTTGTAGAAGCGATTCAGTATTTAACTTTAGTACATTGTTAGATCAGGTGAATCCAAGATATACGTGCATGTTGGATAATTTATAGATTTAGTGGTGCTTACTATTTAACTATATAATTGTTAATCCATGAATTACTAGCATCAAGATTCTTTCACCTTGGTGGATTTAAAAGTGCCTTCCCTCGTAACATATTGTCAATGTTTAGAGGCACACATGTAATTTGGGCATGTTTTTCCTCTAATACTTCTAATACCCATTGCAAATTCGTTAATAGTTGGGAAGTTTTCTTGCGTCCGAACAAAGGCTTATTTTAATAGTTTTGTATAAAGTTGAATTTAAAATAAATAATAGGGGTTTAAAAAATGATATGTATTTAGATAGAAGCAAAGAAGGTCAACAAATATTTTAAGAACTAGTAGAAAATTATATAGTGCTTTGTGCTTTGTTATTATAAAAATTTTCTTTCCAAAAATTTAAGGAGCAAGATTAGATTAGGATCTCAAATCTTTGTAGCAAGAGATATTCCATTTTATAGATACAAAACCAAAGGTGGAATAAAGAAACAAGAACTTGGATACTACTGACCTTCAAACATAAAATGTTGGTCATTTTGTGTGCATTATATGGGTTTCACTTATATTTAGAAGGCTAGCAAGTTTCATGAATACAATTGGTTCCATATCTTATTACACTTATCAACAAATTAAAGTATTGTATTTCATTTAATGCTTAATCTAAAGATTGTTAAATAGTGTTGAAATGTGTTTGACATGTCTTTGAAAACATTGGAAGCTCATACTTGCTACAACACAAATATAGTGTCACCAACTTGCAACATTTTATTCATTACAAAGTCATGAACATCACTTCTAGAAATGTTTCCCACACTCATCCTATTATAGAAGCAAAAAAGGAGCAAGAACATTAAGATTTCTTCCATAATTAAAGAAAGCTTTGGTGTTTGACATTTTATTATTGCCTTTCCATTTACTTTGCAATTCATGTGCTTCATGCTTATTATAAGCAAAATGAAAGATGTGTTAGGAATAAAATCACAAAGCAATAAAATCAAAATGAATATGGAAATAAAAGATAGAATGGAACAATACAAAGGACATAAAAATATATGTGTTTCACCCTCTACGTCCACAAAGAAATTTCCAGTCCTTCCTTTTATTCCATCTTGCAAAATGAAGGAATACAACATGCAACATATCCACTACAACCTCCTCCTCTCTCTCTCTCTCTCATAGTCTCCTCTCTCTCAAATACAATGATCTCTCTTTAATACACAATTGTTATACAATTCCATGATAAAAAAGAGTGTTTCCTTCTAGGGAAAAAAACTCTAACATAATGTCTACCATCAAATTTGTGACCTAGTGTTGAACAGTCCATAATGGTTACAAAATTACAATATTCTATATGGATTTTTTCCAAAAAAATCTCTTCAAGTATGTTACCACTAAACCCCTTCTAGGGGGTCTCTAAAGAATTGTTGTTTCCCACCCCCAGACCCCCTGGAGATAATAGAAAGTGGGCAAGTCCCCCTACACCTCGGGTTGGGAACTAGGGTCCAAACATGACTAAAAACAAAACCTCTAAATTAGGAAGATAAATAGGCTCCACAACCAACAAGATGTATTAAGAAAAACATGGGAAAATTTTAACAATGATGCCCATTACTAGTATAAATAGAACACTTTTTCTTGGAAAATGAGTTCCAATGATAATTGTCCTCCCAGTTGAAAATTGTTGCAATTGTAACCCACCTATATTTTTATTAAAAACACATCAATTTATTATATATGCTTGTTTATAATGATTCAAAATTTACAAGAATATTGCATCCCCTCAAAATGTTATCTTGTTCTTTACATCTTACTGTATCTCAACTAGTTATGGTGCACTAATCATACCCTCCTCAAACATCTTTCCAATATTAATGATTATATGGTATCCTAAACCAAGCATATGCTATTGATTCCCTCCATTCAAACAATTCTTTGTTTCCTTCCATTTTAATCTATCAAATACATCACTACTCTTCCAAACCCTCGTATATTATTTTCCTATAAATATTGTGATTTTTCATATATCTCTTTGAAATTAAATCCCTCCTCTAACGAAAGAACATCTTCTCTATTTTAGCTTGGAAGAAAATGGAATGCTTTCCTCTATCATTAAAACTTTCATGCACATGAAACACCATTTGTTTGAAGGCAATGCCTTGGTCCTATATGGCCCTAGCTAGAGTGAGAATGTGACTTTGTCTCTCAAGATTGAGATAGTGCATGCTATCTTCATCGATAGGCATGCCCAATGTCTGGAAATAACTTCAATGTTGGAAACACTCTCATACCCCACTTCATCATATATTTAATTCCAAGAATGAGTATAATAACTAAAGCCTTTTGGATTTAACCAGATATCACACTTCAGCAAGGTGATGTGGCATGGTAATGAATCTAAAAGGTGAATTTAAGCAGCACTTGTAGACTTGCACTTCACATTAGCATAGTTGACCTCATCACATCAAATGATACATACATTATTTGATCTGTTTGGACCATTGCCGCCATTCATCGTCAATACAATAATCAATATGCGTCTAAAATACTAACAATTTGAAGAAAACACATTGATAGTGAGTCTCGTATGTTTCAAATCATCCTTACTTTTATTTTTCTTATGTATGTTATCTCTTCATCTTTTTGTTGACACTAGATATGAAAATATTTTATTCCGAGTAAAAAAAATTGTTTGAATGTCTCTCAGCGATAAGTTAACCACTCATATAAAGGCTTATACTTTCAAGTATAAGGATGATTAGCACGTAGTGTTGCTCCCATGTACTTTTTTAAGAATTTCAGCGATAATGAATGAAACAGAGTTCCAATCATACACACAAAATTGTCAACATTCACTAACCTATTAAATGACCATATGGAAAAACAAAAAAATAGTCCTTCACCAACAATCATTAAAGTAATAATTTTTTCCCATCATCTTATCTTCAAAGCTTAGTCTACTTCAGTTCCTAGCACGATGGTCACTAAAATTATTTATATATGTAGTTTGAAGTTCTCATAAAAGAGAAACAATCTTCCCCTTTCAAACCATTTTGCAATGCCTACAAGCATCTAGTCCCAACATCATTTCTTTTATAATGTGGACTGGCACATTGACCCAGTACCAAGAAAATATGTCATACTTTTACGATCATAGCTTGGAATGCATGATCAAGAAATAAAAGGTGGATAAGAGTTGCATATTATGCAAGCTACTATTTCTAGAAATCTTCCCATAGTTGTTTGAAATTTCTTATGAGCATATAAAAAGGATGTGTATTCAATTTTGTCCAATTGCTACAATTCCAGGACAAAGGCTCATTCACTTAGTAGTTGACAACAATGTTGTCACCTTTGAAATCTTTAACATTTTGCTTCCCTTTTCAACCTATAAACATAGTAGAACACTAGTGGCAATAGCCTTGTTAATTTTGAAAGTCATTACAACTATAGGCATAAATGAACTTGTGAGCATTTGTACACACGTTCACCCTTTTTTTCTAAAAACAACAAAGAATTTTGCAACAACTTTGAATCCATTCACGTTGTTACAATTCACTCTTTGCATTTCTTTGACAAAAAGCAAATATGTTTTATAAGTTGTGTCTTTTTGTGTCTTGAATGTTTCACTTTCAAACATCTCAACTAATAGAAATGCATATGAGTTTCAGTTTATTTTATTGGCCTTCCACTCAAACTCCACACTTAGTGCTTTTTTCTATTTTGAGTTTAAAAAAAAAATATGAATGTTTCAATAGAACTAATATTTCAAAAGCTTATGCACCATATTCTTTCCAACTATTGTTTAGATTGATATTCGTTTATTTTACTGATCTACATTTTATAAAATCTATGAACCAATGAAACAATAGGCCAATTTAGTTTTTTTTATGCATCTTGTTTTAGTTCAACCTCAACACTAAAGACTCTTGTTCTAAAGTGCTATGTTTACATGCCCTGTATAGTTTGATTGAGTTTTCTTTACAAATTTTGTTGATACAAATAAAACAAAATCTTCTTGTCCTATACCGAGGTAGATAGATTCCTACCTTGGACATCTTTGCTTGAAAAAATCATGAGCAAAGCATTTCTTGACAATCTCAAATATTTTTGTAGTAGAATATAACCATCATACCACATGGATAAGGATCATATTGTTTACAATATCAAGTTGCATATAGTGTTTTCATGCTTGCATGTTAGAGATCACTCCATTGTAATATTGTTCCAATTCCTTTTTAAAGCACCTAATGGTTATCGTCGTGTTCATAGCTTTGCAAACTAGTTGAAGAGAAAATGAACTGAACTTCAAGATGCCTCACATTTATTCCATTGCACTAGTGGCGACATGTTGCCAACTAATGCAAAAATGGAGATTGCTATTTTTTTTCTATTGTTATTCTTTTGCTTAACATCTAACTAATACTTTCTTAATGTGTTATATTTTCCTCTTATGCTATACATAACTTCTTTTGTTCAATTTCTTGATTATATCTTTCTATTAACCAATACTTCCATTCATGAAATTTTAATTTCATCAAGAGCATCTTCTCTATAATCAAGAATGCATTGCATCTTTTTTCTTCAAAATTTGGATATATGTTATCACCATATCACTGGATATTTGCATGTCACTAACTAGTAAATACATCAACTCATTTCTTTTTGTTGTAGTCATCAATACTTTTACTTCTAACCATTTTGTGCTTCCTAACTTGGTTTTAACATTCCAAATATTGGAAGAATCAATTTTTTTAATTAGTAGATAGATTCTCGTTCTGTAATTTTATGCACAAGATAGATAGCTTGTTGCATACAACATTGTTTCTCCAATCCACACATTCCATTACAACCTTTATTCTCTCTATAACATAGCATGTCCATCATGTTTCCCAAGAAAGTATGTTTTTATTTACAATACCGAGTCATCAATGTTGTTTCCATTCTTGGCTATCATCCACAGTTTCATGGTAATATGGATACAATTTTTTTTGGATTCATATTTCATTATAATCATAGTGGCCATCTTCTTCTAGTAATGGTCGTGTTATTACAAATTTGTTTAAATTTATCATGGTCATGTGGCCATTTACTTATGGTTATGTTTAGGGTATTGCAATTCTTTTCAAAATATGTTGCGCAATTCCAATTCAAAATATTCTAAACATGAGAACATCTTTTGTTTGCGCTTTCCTAGATACACAAATAAGTGGAGACTCTACCACTCCATGGTTCTTATTTCTATACAATAATCATCAACATACTTGATAAAACATATGATTGTATGTTTTTTATTTTTAATTGTCGTTGATGATGTTTACTATTCCTTAAGATGAATAAGATCCATTAGAAAGATAGAGACAATCAAACTAATTTTTCTTCAAAGTGTCATTTCTATATTTGAACAAGTGGGAAATGAAAGCACCAAAAGCATTATGGTTTTCATAAGAGAACAATTGAGTTGATTCATTTAACCTCACTTATTGTTATGCATTCAATTTCTGTATGTCTAGGATCCTAATACAAACTTAGAGGTGAAGGGTTTGGAGAATAGCATGGCCTAGTGTTTGGGTGCATGAAGGTGATAATGTTTATAATATAGATATTTTGGGTGATGAGCTCCTCTTAGGAATGGAGGTTACTTCAACTCAAGTTCCTATCCTACCAACAATGTTTTTGGTAATGGTAGAGTTTACCATCTGACATTTTGTTTAGCAATTCTCTTTGTTTTGTGGTTTTCTCTACTTGATGACTTAGCTTAGTGACTCTACACAACGAATCAGTTCTATGTTTTCCTTTTCTTTGCTTCAAGAGTTCCTTTTCTTAACATCGTTGTTTAGTTTTATGGTTTCCTTTTCTTGGTTTCATGGGTTCATTTTCTTTGTGAATTTGTAATGATTTCCTTTTGTTCCTTCTTCATGATGACCCTATTTTTTATACAACACAAAAGTGTTCCCAACACTTGAGGAAGCCATATATAAGTGCTTCAAACATTAGCAACATGATCCATGTCTTAGGGATTTGACAAATTCTATGATCCTAGTTCCTAGTTGATTGGGGGCTAGTATTTATTATTTATTTGTGAACTCGCATCATGTCAAATGGTTTGGACCATCTAGTTATGGTGGTGCTCAAGGTTACATTTTCTATTAATATGTGGGTGGCCTCTTTTATGTGAGAGAATTTCAGTGAAGTTTTTTGGGTTTATGAGAAATAATATTTCCACACTTGGTAGATGGTTTTGTTGGTATGTCCTCTAGTGGCTTGTGGTATTCTCATGTGGGATTATTCTACTTTAGTTTTTTCTGTGGCATTTTATAATTCTTATTATACAAGATCAAGTTACCCTGCTAAGAACTTTGGTGGCATTAGAGCTCAATATATGTTATAATAACTTAAATTTTTCTATGTATATGTTGTTTCATACTAGTATGTCCAAATTGTGTGCTTTTTAAACTAACAAGCTATCAAATTTTCCAAGAAAAAAAAGAGAGGGAGTGATTGAGTCATTAAATTTAATAAAGTTATTTCTTATATTATTAAGGTAAGGGGAAGTTAAAACAAAAAGGTACTCATCCTCTACTACTTTTGTATCATAAATTTTACAAATTCCCTCATTTAAAGGTGTGTTAGGGTTAGTTCAATGACTAATTTCAATATGGAGGTCATTAACATGGGTCTTGATTTTGGCAATATTCATTTTGTTCTTTGAACTTAGAAAATAATTTTCGATCAATGAAATTCAAACTTATAAAATCTTGGTAGTATTACAACCTCCTCTTATTAATGAATACATTATCATTCCAAGTAACTATATTTTTTTTGGTAAGTTATATTTGTATTGCAATAGAAAATATTTACGTCAATTTAGAAAAATTACTATCTATGACTTGCCATTTTGGAAACCAGGCCAGAGGCAGTAAAGTAGACTCAAGAACTTACAAAATTAGAGGAGAGCCCATGAAAAATAGAGACCAAAACCATTTTCAGCCCCACTGAGGGGGAGACCTGCAATAAGAGACAAAAAATGAACATTGTGTTGTTTTAAGGTCTTTTCTTCCTTTATTCTTGCGAACATAAATCCATCTTGAGCAGTTGTAGAGAGAGGATGACATGGAGATAATGGTTGTATTTCCTTGAGGAGATTCCATTTATGGAGGATCTATAACAATGGCTACTTCCTTATCACTATCCAAGTGATTTGATTCATGAAGACATTTGTAGAAATTCCTTATAGATTCAAACTGCTAATTGTAATTTGCTAAAACAATAGACTTTAATCTACTCTACCAATTGTGGAAACCAATTTAAACGATCGCAAAATCACGAAGCATACGAGAGAAAGAATTCAATCAACACATTACACAATTATTTCCTAGGGAAAGCCGCAGCTAAAAAGCACGCTCTTTGTATATTGCATTAGTCAGAAAATATGAGAAGATTGCAATGCTTTGCTCATGCCCGAGCAACCTCTGCACAGTCTCTATCTCTCTCATTTCTTACTATACAAGCCTAGGCCAATACTTAACCAAATTTTGGCTTGCCCAAGTCCCTATTTCCTTGTTTTGTTTCCTTGGGAATTAGCCCCTATTAATTATGGAAATCCCCATCGAATATTGCGCAATCCATAATAGGCATTCCTCTAACTGCATGCACCACCTATACAATTTGGATGATTATAAAACCAATAGTACATTGCCCTTGAACTCCAATATCAACTCGGTAACTCTCAATCCACACATGCATGAGTTATTTATGGTTGATTTATCAGTTAATTGGTTGATCACTAAGTGTGGTTCAAGTTCCACTTCCTCACTTTGACCTTCCACTAGTTCCTCCAACACTTGGAACTAGTCAAACTGACTTTAACTCATATAAATTTAATTAATTAATTACAACTCAAAATAAACTCAACTAGGGATCCTAAAACTTAGGAACTGCACTACATCACTCAAGTTAGACCCTCAACTCGAATTAACTAAACCAAATAAGTCAAGCTTAATTGTTTAACTTGTACAAGTTGTCATGAGATGTGGAATTACAATTTTCTTCTAATTTAATTCACGGGAAAATTAAACTAGAACCTTTTTTGGTGCCATTTTCAACACTCCCTCTTAGCAAGAAAGGGATTATTAGAAACCCTGATCCTACCTCTATGGAACTTGAATTTTCCTCTTGACAATGCCTTGGTCAATATATCTGCATCTTGTTCCTTTGTAGGAATGTACTCTAGAAACATGATATGTCTTTGCACACAATCTATGAGATGGTGGTACCAGATGTTGATATGCTTGGACCTATCATGAAAAATTGGATTCACCAAGAGTTTGATACAACTATGGTTTTCACAGTAAATCATTGTAAGATCCATTTGTTGACCAAATAACCCAAGGATCTTCCTCATCTAGATAACCTCACAAATTTCTTGACTAGAAGCGATGTACTTTTCTTCTATTGAACTGAGTGCAACTGATCTTTGATTCTTGTTGTACCAAGAAACTTTTGTTGACCCAATACTGAAGATTTTTCCTGATGTGATTTGCTATTTGATGGAATCCTTGCCCAATATTCATTTGTGAATCCTTGAAACTTCACTCCCTCTGTCTGTTTGTATCAAAGACCAAACCGAGTGGTGCCTCTGAGGTATCTCAACACATGTTTGGTTGCCTTATAATAAAGTTTGGTTGGATTAACCATTTCTTGACTAAGCTAGTTAACTGCATAAAACATGTCTTGTCATGTGTTCACCAAGTACATAAGTGAACCCACAAGCTGCCTTTAAATGGTAGCTTCTACCACTTCGCCTGACGTATAATCTTCCTTCCTCCAATTCCTTGCTAGAGGAGTCTCCATGGGTTTGTTGCTCTCCATGTGAAACTTCTTCACTATCTCATTGGCATACTTTCCCTTAGAGATAAAAAATTCCCCATCTCCTTGCCAAACTTCCAAATGAAGGAAATAATGAATGAGCCCCATATCTTTCATCTTGAATTATCTTGCCAAAATTTCTTTGCAAGGTTTTATCTTCTCATCACCTGTTAGAATTAAATCATCGACATATAATACTATAACCAATAATTTACCTTCAACCATAATATGGTAAAGGTTTGCACATGCTTCACTTTTGGTGAAGGCCAAACTGGTGAAAAAAATTTCGATCCTGGTGTACCAAGCACGGGGTGTTTGTTTCAATCCATACAATGCTTGCTTGAGTCTGCATTCATGTGACTCTCTGTCGAAGGTCTCAAATTCTTCTAGATGCTCTATTTATACCTCTTCCTCAATCACTCTGTTGAGGAAATTTATCTTCACATCCATCTGATATATCTTCCATCCCATCTGCGTTGAAAGTGCTAGAATAGATTTGATTGAAGAGTATCTTGCTATTGGAGAAAATTTCTCCTCGTAATCAATTCCCTCCACCTAAGGGAAAACCTTGGCCACAAATTTGGCCTTATGTTTCTCGACACTCCCTCTGTTTCTTGCTTCACCTTGTAGATCCACCTGGATCTCTTGGGAAAACTTCCCATGCATTTCTCCTAATAATGGATTCATACTTCTCTACCATGGCATCAACCCATATTGGTTGTTGCACTACTTCCTCTAATGAGGATGGATCAGTCTCTACACTCTCACTCATAAGAGCCATCTAGGCATCATACAGATCTAGTGACCTCCTCTGTCTGTGTTGTGATGTGGGTGCTCCCACATTATCTCTAGAATATTGCATCAATATGTCAGCCTCTCTGGTGCACTTCCTTCCATCTCTGGATGTCTCTGCATGAGTGGGTGTTTCCACTCTCTGTTCTTATGCTCGTGGCTACTCCACAACGTTATGAGTTTCTTCCTTTGGAGCTAAAATATCTTCATTTACATGCAACTAAAGCTCCCTCTCAAGTGAACATCTCATGGCCTTATCTTCGTCAAACTAAACATCTTTATGAACAAATTTAATCCTGTGAGATGGTAGGTACACGCAATAGTTGCTAGGTGTATTTGTGTACCCCAAAAATATTCCCAACTCAGTTTTTGGTTCTATATTTTTCCATGCATCCTTGGAAACATGACAATAACCTGATGAACCAAAGATTCTAAAGTGTGCCACATCTGGTTTCTTACCTGAAAAAAAACTTCTTCTAGTGTAATCATCCCAAGAATCTGATGAGGACTCTTTTTATGCACATATACAGTTGTGTTGCATGCTTCTTCCCACAAGTGCAATTGTAGGCCCTAATCATGCAACATCACCCGTGCAGCTCCCACAATACTTAAGTTATTTCTTTCTGCAACCTCATTTTGTTGTAGGTTATGGGGTGTTATTAACTCCCATCGAATGCCTTCTTATGCACATAAGTTCTTGAACTCATTCGACACATATTCTCCATCGTTTTCGCTCCTAAGAGCCTTCACTTTCCTGCATGTGTCTTTCTTAACAAGTGCTTTAAATTCACAAAATTTTGAGAAAGCTTGTTCTTTCTTCCGCATGAAGAATATCTAATGCTTATGTGAGAAATCATCTACAAATATCACATAATATCTGTGATTGGTCGTGGAGGTTGTCGAGAACGGTCCACACACATATGAATGAACTCTTTCAAGGATCGCTTATGCGCAAATGTCCTTATCATGAAAGGTGGATTTATTGTACTTCCGCAATGTACACCCTTTGCATGTATCTTGCTGCTCTAGTGCAACCTGGGAAGTCCTGTAGAAATTTGTTACATTATATTCAAAGCTCCACGATGCAAACGGCCAAGTCGACTATGTGATAATTCACTGATGTCTCGACTCTACACCTTCTCCGCTTTCGTTCTCAAAGAAGCACAGTCTTCTACATCCAATTTGTAGAGGTTCTTCACTCGAACCCTGATCCGCTTCACTTGCCCTGTGGCTATATGACGAAGGAAAACCTTCCTTTTTCTAAATATCACATCATAGCCACAGTCTTCCATCATAGCAACTAAAACTAAATTCTTCCTCAGACCCATAACATACATGACATCTTTCAATCTGAGAGGAGAACCAGACTCCCTCTGAAAAGTAACAGTACTGATGTCGGTCACGCTATACCTTCCAGCATCTCCCATCTCGATGTGCGTCTGGAGGTCCTTCTCATCCAAGTAACTGAAGAAATATTTTTTTTGGTCATATGGAATGAGGCTCCACTATAGAATTTTTTTCTTTTTGGTCATAGTGAAATCCAACTTGAATTTTTAAGTTATAGATTCACCTGCCACTCCTCCTGAGGGCTTCTTATAGGCCTTCTTGTGAAAACACTTCATGGCATCGTGTCCCAACTCGTGACAGTGAAAACATTTAATCTTAGACAAGTCCTTCTTCTTGCCTGCCTGACCAGAATATCCTTTGGATTGAGATTTCTTGCATTTCCCTTTCTTTGAATTTCCATCCAAGTTACAGTTCTCTTCATCATCATGCTTGGATGAGGATCCATCTCTGGTGTTCTGCTTTATCTCTTCTTTCACCAAGTCGGACCACAAACACTCCCACTGTGGTAGCTTATCCCTCCCATTTACCAAATCCTAGTAGTTATGCTAGCTCTTGGGAAGTCCTAGAAGTGATAGGGTGACCAGATCATCTTCAGCAACTGTAAGACCAAAACTCGCAAGCTCGTCATGACATTGTGTGAACTTTCTCAGGTACTATGGTATTGTGTCGCCTTTTTCCATCTTGATTTTCCGAAGCTTTTCCTTCAATGCAAGCTTCCTGTGGTCATTTTTTTTCTGAAACAAGTATGTCAAGGCCTTAAAAATTTCATATGGAGTTTCCTTCCCATGGAGGTTCGACACAATATGATCTCGAACTCCTTCCAATAAGATCCTTCTTGCCTTGGCTACATTCTTCTTCCATTATGCTAGAGCCTGTGCATTTGTTTTTGGTGGTTTCAGAACATTACTATCAATGTAATCCTTCAATCCATTGTCTTCCATGACTACTTCCATTCGATCCTTCCAAGAAATGTAATTCGAGATACCCTCAAGGGCATACTCGAGCTTCGGGTCATAGAATGCCATCCTAATCCTACTGCTAGCTCTGGAGAATAGATCTACAAAACTCGTTCCTCTTGTAAGGGAAAACTCATATTATTCTCTTCTATAGTGATTTCAACTCTTATACCATGTACAAATTCCTTGTAGATTCATACTTCTAATTATAATTTTCTAAAACAATAGACTTTAAAATACTCTACCAATTGCAAAAAGCAATTTAAACGATCGCGAAATCACGAAGCATATAAGATAAATAATTCAATCAACACATTACACAATGTTTCCCAAGGAAAGACACAACTAAAAACCCTGCTATCTGTATATTGCATTAGTCAAAAACTTTGAGAATATTACAATGCTTTTCTCATGCTCGAGGAACCTTTGCACTATCTCTATCTGTCTCACTGCTTCCTAGACAATCCTAGGCCAATACTTAACCAAATTTTGGCTTGCCCAAGTCCATATTCTCTTTTGTCGTTTCCTTGGTAATTATCCCCTATTAATTAGGGAAATATCAATCCAATATTTCACAATCCATCATAGGCCTTCCTTTGACTACATGCACCACCTGTACAGTTTGGATGATTATAAAACTGATAGTACACTACCCTTGAACTCCAATCTCAACAGGGTAAATCTCAATTCACATGTTATCACTCCTAGAGACAACCCTGAGTTGTGAAGGACCAGTGCCTAGGTCATCTTAAATCTAAGAAGATTCAGAAAAAATTTCCATGGTCAGGGGCATAAATCCTCTTGTTCATAAATGATTTTTAAAATTTCATAAAGTGGGACCAAGACCTTAGGAACAGAGATATACTAGCAGCAATACCCGATAGAAAACAATAAGGGTCTTATGAATACATTATTGAAGATGAATCTAGCTTTTATAAGCCATGAGGAGGGCCAAATCATGAAACACAGTGCACAGTTATCAAAATATGAAGGTGTAGTAACAATGGCAGAAAATGGAGAAAGTATTAACTATAGATAGGCTTATCATGATATAAGAATCTATCACCAGTTAATATCAGAATAAAAGTGAGTAAATGAAGTGAAACACATGAACACAATATCATAGCACCGAGCCATATTTAAAGCACAATAGACTAATAGGCATGAGTATCAGGGACAGATAAATTCATTCCAGTTAATCAAGCACTCGCATTCCGATAGCATATAACATAAAAAGAGTGATGAAGTGTCAAAAACGTTTGTATTTGAATATAACAAAGGGAACACAAACTGTGACCGATCTCACCAGGAATCCATCTCACAGCAAAATAATTTCATTATAGTCTCTCAACGGGATTCTTCAACGTAAAACATAGGAAGTCCTCAAAACTTTACAAAAAGGGCTATTTACAATTAACAGTCTCTGTTCTGGAAAATCTGGAACCCTCTTTTAGACTCAAGTTCTTTCTTTTATAATCCCCCGGTCTACAGTTAGAAAAATATATTTTTGAATCAACATTAGTTCACAGAAATATCTTTTCTGTTGCTTGTCTCTATCAGGATCAAAACTAATGATGAGGTAAAACACCTCTCATCATCTTTGTAGTGGCCTTAACATAGGTGCCAATCGAAAACAAAAAAACTTAAAATAGAAAATAGAAATGCATAGGGTGAAACGACGATTTCACCCGATATTACAAAGTAAAAATAACAAGTAAAAAGGCCACTAGGGCCAAATCATGATCATCATCTTTTAGAGGAACGGGGTGTAGCAGCTACCAGCTGAGTTGGAAGCACCGATGACGTGGAAAAACCAGCATTACACTTCTGAGGAGGTGGGGACTAGAGGGGTGGTGTGATGACTAGTATATTTACTTATTCACTGCATTTCTGCCATATGGGAACCCCAAAGGGGGCATAGTAGAAAAAATCTCCACTAGGGCCTATATGTCATTCAATTTCGAGTAATCCACATGTATATCCAAGTACTGGTTGATCTGATAGAGAAGGGAAATCTCCTTGCCTAAGGCAACAATTATAGTCTTAGCTTTCAGGCGAGTGGTTTTCTCATAGGGGAGATTTGTCTGATTCATAACTGCTGTCAGTTTCTCTTCGTACTCAATTAGGCCTGAAAACATGGCAGTCGGAAGGTCCCAGCATGATGGGAGGTCTGCCTTCACCAGCTCGTCCCACTCTTTCTCAAACTTCCCCACTCCCTTAGTGGCCTGCTCCAAACTACTTAATGCATTTACCCGCGCGGTCTCTTTCTCAATCACCCTTCTGATTTCCCTTACTCCCCTAAAAAGGTCCTCAATCCCTTGGAAAGCCAACTCTTCAGGGCCCAATCCATTCAGGTAAGTGATGTATTTCTTGGCCATGACTACCTTTTCCTCAGCTTCCGCTTGTCCTTCCTGCAACTTCCCTTTCAACAATCTGACAGCAGTTTTCTTCTCATTCGTTAACATAATATAATTCCAACGCTTCCTTACCTCCGAGATAATGTCGGTCCATATGAGACACCTGGCTTCCAAGAGGGTTTCATTTCCTTTCATCCGATTGTTCAGATCTTTTATGATTTTCTCCTACTGCAGCTTCTCTCTCTTTGCTCCTTCCATCTCTTCTTGCAGGGCCGCTATTACTTTATCGTTTTGTTCCAACCTAGCCATCAACTCCTGGACTCTCTTTTGTGCTATATGGGCTTGCTTTTCCGAGACCTGTAGGTCTGACAGAGCCTTAGTTAATTGTGTTGGAGCAGCACCTGCTGTATCGAAAGTTGGCATCACGCAGACGTGAGTATCCCAATTGGCTTGCGATTCAGCCAATCTTTGTCTGAGGGCAGCTAGTTCTGCAACCGTTTTGGCGTTCTCATCTCTTTCCCGAGCAATGGTATCTGTGAGGGCCGATTTTTCTTTTTCCACCTGGGCTAGTTCCTCAGGTTGTACGTATTCCCCACGGGGAATGTTGAGTCTCCTCCTTAATTCTAAGTTTTCGACCTTTAAATCCCTGATAATTTTCCTCCAGATTCCTTCCTTATCACTTCCTTTTTTGCTCATTATTCTTCTGAGATGGTGTAGGTTATTGCTGACCCCCCTGGAATTTTCCCTTTCTTTTTTCTGATTCTCTATCACCTCTTTGTATTTATCTTCAATCTTCCTTAACGCGAGCGCAAGCTTCACAACCTCATCCCTTAGCATGTCCTCGATGCATTGATGAAGGCCCAGTTTGCCGATTAAGGGAACCTTTGATAAATTCACAGCAACCTCCAGAGCCTTGTAGCTGACTTCATTAGTAGTAGGGTCTAGCACTTCCTCTGTGATAGCTATTATTAGATATTCTTTATCCATATCCAGCTATGTGGTGAGCCGGGTATGATACTTATCTATGAACCCGGCCAGTTCTGCTCGAAGTTTCTCCCTCACTGTCTTGTTCCTGTTTCTGATTTCTTCTCTTACTTCGGCTCTATTTACTGAAATGGCCTGAGATATCCCAGAGGGTTCCGAAGAGGAAGCACCATCATAATTGACTCTGAAACTGACCTTGCTCTTATCTGGCTTCCCGTATCTAATTAACTCCTCTTGAGGTGGCTTATCCTAGATGATCTCCACATCGTCACTTCTATGCTTTTTGGATGGATGGGACCCCTCCCCTATATCCAAACCTTCTAGCTCCTTTGAAAAATCTTCCTCATCATTCTACCCTTTCCTGCCTATGCCCGCTGAAGTTGTGTCACCCCTTCCTTCTGCTGCCGAAGATTCGGCCTCCATCTGCGAAGCCAAGGGCCATGCGTCAAAGTTAGCTCTCCATTCAATGAAGGGCCTAGTATCATGCACATATGTAGTGGACCTAATCTTCCTTTTCCTATTTGAGAGAATTCCTTTTGGGTCATAGGGCCAGACTTTCCCCAGCACTAAATCCATCCCCTGAAGCAGCATCTCCACTGTGGAGAGGGTGTGTCTTGATTTTACGGTAAAAGGGTCGAGGGTGATAGGGAGATTGAGGATATAACCCTTCTTAGCGGGAAAGAAGTGGAACTGGTCCGCTTTCATGGTTTGGCAAATGTATTCAAGGGGAAAACCCCGCATAGCAAGGAACAACGGCAAGCGGTAGGGGGGGTACATCTGCACCATAGACTATGATCTCGGTGTAATCATCAAACAAATACCAATCCCCTGTGCTTTCTTCATCGCCAAACTGCAACCAGTCTTTCTGCTCGGGAAAAATCCTGGGCGAGGGGCTGTCGTGAAGTATGGTTTAGGCAATGGTCATGAACTCATTCAAAAACCTTGAGTAACCCCTCCCATTAGGCTGCTGACGTACTAAGACGTTCCACTCAAAGACGGTTCTTGGCTAGTTGTTCGATCTTGAGAGTTTTTCAAGGCCCAAAGCTTCTAACTTGTCGGTGTGCTCGAACAAAAAAAGGTAAAAGACCAGTGAGCAGAAACGGAAAGCCCCCGAAGAGGGTAGTTCTTGAAACTGGGTCTAAATGGCTGAAGCCAGAAAAGTGGGGATATCCAGAATGACACCCGGCTAAGACATGATCCAGAGGAGGGCTATGCACTCTTTTGACACCCTCTCGACCTCTCTAAGACCTAGTAACCCTGAAATGAAAGCAAGAACAGGTTGGAGGCCGTCTGTAAATGCGGTCAAGGGCACCATGTCCGAAGACGGGATGGACGTGAGGTGGGAGTCCGAGACAGAGGAGAGGAATTTGCTCTGTTGTTTCCAAGGTAATTTGGAAAACTGATGTGACAAGGACAACTATGTGAACTCAACATACTCCAGGCTGTGTGGGAAATGGAGGGTGTTTCTAATGAGCTCAGGGGATATTCGGATAACCTTGTTTCCCTGAACCGATAGGAATACATCCCTGCGTTTGTCAAAGGTGTCTTTGAGCCAACATATGAACTCGGTTACTGGGAATATGGCAAGAAAAATCTAGTAATATAGGCCAGACCGAACGACTATGAATCGGTCTTGGCCTTTCACATGACTTTCTAACAGGTCGGGCCTGACACGGGAGACACTGAAAGGGTACTGTGGATCGCGAATATGGGCTTGTGTATCAGTAAGGGGGTCAGGTCTAGGGATGGCCCTAACTTCATGGGCTTGGGGGGTTTCTGGTTCAGACTTTCTGGACTTGACTCTCCCGACGACCATTTTGAATGAGTAAAGCGGAAGGAAAACTGTAAGGAATAGGAATGGCTAAATACCTGTGACGAGTGCGGAAAACCCAAGAGGTAAAGCGATGCGAGGGGCTGAAAGTGACCTGGTGCTGTAATCCAAGCTTAACTATTAGGCGAGTTCGTAAAAACAAGTAATTTACCCCAAATGGGCATCAAGCAGGGTTAAACAGGCCATATTTTACGAAAAATGAGGCTCGAGTAACCACTAGGAGGGCTGACGTCATAAGGACTTCGACACTGAGGCACGTAGCATTTGGCTGTTGGCTGTTAGGAGCCAAGTAGGTGTGAGCCATGAGCCAATTTAATACCGGTACTGGTCATGTACCAGCTTTCTTGACTTACCTTACCTTTGCCTTCGCGTGCGCCACCTGTTCGTCTAGAGGGGTCCACCACAGAGTTCCAGCGGGGCCTTGTGAAGTCTTTTCGCGCTGCACCACTACCCCACAGAACGGCTGAAACCTGCCACACCAACCTATGACGTCATGGGATTTTAGGGGTCGAAGTTCCCTTCTCCTTATGCCTTCCTTGGTGCCCCCGGAATCTATCCACGTGGCAGCGCTGCTCGAGTTGTCCCATTGTATGACCCGCAGCTTCACTGCTTAGCTATAACACATTATTTACTTCCTTTTCCATGATTTCTTTATGAGGGGAGGGCATTGCATGTTTTCCTCATATCTCTTTGTCCGCTCACACTTCCCAATACTATGCTTTGGCTTATTCCAAGTTATCTTTTTGCTAAACCTTGTGAGATGAGGGTTATCATAACAACATCACACATGCATTAGTTATTTATGGTTGATTTATCAATTAACTGGTTGATCACTGATTTTGGTTCAAGTTCCACTTCCACACTTTGACCTTCCACTAGTTCCTCCAACAGTCGGAACTAGTTAAATTGATTTTAACTCAGATAAACTGAATTAATTAGATACAACTCAAAATAAACTCAACCAGGGCTCCTAAAAAGTAGGAACCACTCTACACGACTCAAGTTATACCCTCAACTTGAATTAACTAAACCAGCTAAGTCAAACTAACTTATTTAACTCATACAAGTTTTCATGAGATGTGGAATTACAATTTTCTTCTAATTTAATTCAAGGGAAACTTAAATTAGAATATTTCTTGGTGCCATTTTCAAAAACATTTATATTCGCTAGTGGATGAAGCCATGATCATGGATGTATCCCTCTCTTCTCCTTCCAAGGAATTCAAATGAGAGTGAGGAGATGACAAAGGAGGATGAGTGGTCACAGAGTTTGTGGGATAAGTTGGCACTACGGGGGGCTAAAATGAGGCCAAATGATTATATTTGGTTGTAATTGTTTTTTGTTATTGGATGTTATCTTGCTTGTGAGCTGAGGAATTCATAATTTTTTTTGGGTCTTTCCATCCTCAATTCTTTCTCTTAGCATTAAGGGAATGAGAATGCCCTTAAGAAGAAGGGAAATCATTCTCGAGATGACCTAGCTATTAAGAGGACTTACAATGAAAAGTTATGTTCTTGTAATCCACCGGATGTGAAAAGGCCTTGTCATTCCAATTGAGAAGGATCTTATCAGGAAGACCTTTGCTAAGATCTATTTCGACACAGATGCGTGCAAAGTTTACAATACCCCTCTTAATCATTTTGTATCTATCTTAATAAAATGACCTAGAGAGTGTACTACATAATCTTACATCTGGAGTTAACTGTAACAACCTTGGTTAAAAAACCATGTAAAAATATATAAGACCACAGTGATGGGACACATATTCCAAGTTGAATGGTGGGAAAAACATCCTAGCGGGTGTTCACTTCGGTTTATTATGGCTAAGGAAATTGGAAAAATGCTATGGCTAAGGCATTGAAGAGGCAAAAAGTAGTTTTGGCACATTTATTTATGAAAATAATGGAAAATAGGAGAAAAGGAAGGTGAAAGGTCACAAGTTGCATGTGAGGAGGAAAATAATGGAAAATGAAGAAAATAGAGGCCTCATTAATAAAAAGGATTCTACGGATCAGTTGGTAAGCTTTTTCTCACATTTTTGGAGCTCTATCATTACTCTCTCTCTCTCTCTCTCTCTCTCTTGGACACTTAGAGTTTCTTGGAGCATTTTGGCATTGGACCAAGAAAGGAAATAAAGCAGGAAGAAGGAGGAATCAAGCAGCTACTGCAAGATTCTTGGCAGGTATCGATTTGCATGTGTGTTTTCCTTGCTAGATTTGGCATGCATGGTATTACATGTGGTTCTTTGATGTCTTGACATGTGTTTTTTCCAGGTGTGACAGTGTATTGAACCTAGCCTTGCCATTTCCAGATAGCCATGGTGTTGTGGAGTTGTCATGTCTGGTTTAGCTCGATTGTCGGATGGATTCGAAGCTGAGTGACATGGATCTCCAAATGATTAGGGAACTGCTTCATGTTTTGCCTTGGTTTAGGGCCTAGTAATCTAGGTTTGGATTGCGATAAAGCCTGAGAGGTGGTTTTCTCTCCATTTCAAGCCTAGGAATCCCAAGTTTGGGATATGTGGTAAATCCTAGATATTATGTCTCAGTTTAGGGCCTAGTGACCCCTAATTCAAACTGTGGGTTGCGGTAAAGCCAAAGAGACTAGGAGATAGGAAAATTCCTCACGGTTTAGGCAGAGAGAATCCAGCGGTGTCCATGCTTGTGTTGTCCTAGTGATCGGGTGTAGATCATGGTAAAGCCTTATTTCTATTCAATGAGGGTGAGGTGGTTTAGCCTCGGGATGCCATGGTTGGTTGTTTCGGTTTAAGTCCCACATTCATGCTTGGAATATGGCACAGGGGTGATTGGCCAAAGAAAGGTTTGGCTCAACCAATCTATGGTCGGGTGGAACGTGGAAGTCCTATCTCTAGTTGGTTTTTACATTCAGTAATGAAGAGCTCATTCCTTTGGTATTTGGTATGCAAATGTGTTGGTTATTATGTGGATTTCATTGTTGCTTTATCCATGGTATTTTTGTTGTTATTATTTTAGTTATAAGCATGTATTTTATCAATGATGACGTATGGATCTATCTATGTTTTTACTTGTAAATGAATGCACAATGTATCTATGGTCAAATATATTTTATTTCAACTAATGATTTAAGGGAGCAATGCTTCTTAGCAATTCTCATATAAGTATGAGACCCCTGTGTTTAAATATGGTGTTTACACCAGTAGATGTAATGTTTGTGACATGTTTGACAAAATTAATTTCATGGCTAGGAGGGGTCCATATGAGTTCCTAATGATGGGATTGCTTCCATACCTTTGTTCTAATTTTATTTATCCCCTCCAAAAGTTTCATGAAGTTATGGGCAATGACCTGGGCTTTGGGGCTAAAAAGGTGGCACAGATCCTGGAGTTGCGGGCACAAAACTAACTTTTTTGGGCCCTAGCCATGACCTTGCCTTGGAATTCCCATGACTATAGGCTTCTAGCTACTCCCTTTCCCTTACATGCCCACGACTAAGGCTCAAAGGGGTAAAAAATCAGTTCCCCCTCAGGGTTCAGGGATCTGGGAGGTTGGGTTACCTCCTGGAGGTGTTGTTGATGTTGTGTAAGGTTTGTTTGTTAGGTTTCTGTCGGTTCCACTTCCTTAAGGTCATCTAGGAGGTTGAACTTCATATTAGTAGCAAATCATCGCATGTTACCCCAGTTGGTCGGGTACTTGGGTAAATGTGGGAAGGGGTTGTTATGGAGTGGTATGAGAGCATGGTTGCGCTCTCCTTGGGTGTTGTTTGGTTTCTGGTCTCTTTGGTGATATTTGATACCACATAGTGGTATTAGAGCATGATTCAACCCTCTGACTAGATGGGAAGTGTGTTGATCATGCATTTATGTTGGTTGAATGTGTGTTTAATGTGCTTGTGGTCTATATTTTCTTGTTGCATCTGTGTGTTGTTGGCCATGGTGGCAGTGGTGTCGCCATGGAAGTGTTGATGGTGTTTTCGATATGTTGTCATGAGTCTATGATTGGTTATGTATATTTCTTGCTTATGTATTGTTCATGCACGCTTGCCTACATGTTGCTACATGTCATATATGCATTGCTTATTTATGCTAGGTCACATATTGGTCATGATTGTGTGTTGTCCGTGTATGATTGCTTGTGCGATGTCATATGTTGAACATGCATTGGTCGTTCATGATTGGTTATACATGTCAAGTGGGAGAATATGGTCAAGTTTGCATTGGTTTGGTTGAGGTTATGGTGCATAAGTTCATTGTATGCAATTAGGTCATCATGATGATATTATTATGTTATGATGCTAATTTTTTGGTTGAGATAGAGCATGAGATGTAGACCATCAAGTGAAGTTGCAACATTGGACCTTGAGGCAAGAGCATGTCGTCTTATAGGTTTGGATGTTTGGCATGCAGGTATGTTAGTTAATGGATTTTTATATGCATTAGGGTTATATGCATTAGGTTTATGTACATTCTTATTGATGTTATGGTTTCATACATGATAGATATTAGTTAATCAATTTAGTCATAGATACATGCGTGGGTTAGTCATGCATGGTAGTAACTTCTCATATGCATTGTCGATGTTATATGTTGATGACAATTATGTTATATGATTAACTTGATATTGTTGTATGATAGTTAGCTTGATGAGTAGGTTACATGTTGTCGGTGAGCATGATATATAACTTGTTGTTGTTATATGTTAGTGACTTAATGGTTAAGGTTATGACATTCAGGCATGAATCGACCTAATTATGATAATGTTTTGTATTATGTCTAGAATGACTGTGCATATGTGATTGTTATGCATGAATGACATTTGTTTATGAGCTTATGATGTGAACATGTTAGCTAGATAAAGTTATGTATATCATGACCTTATTTATGATTGGGTTGATATGTTGTGAAGTTATATCGTGCTAATCTAGATTGATTGTGCAAACAAGATAGCCTCCCCTCATTTGAGTGATTTGGTTTCTATTACGTCATCTATTTGATTTAGTTAACATAGTATACTCGCAAGCTATTTGAATGTTTGATTAATTGCATGATATGAGTATATGTGTCTGTAAGATTGCATGAACGAATGATCTTATTTTAAGATGGTTGTGCTAACACATATGTGTTGAGATAGGCAGTATGTACTTGAATGTAAGTAGGTGATAGTTATAGCAATATGTATTATGACCGATGAGTGTGAGCTGATTGCTGATTATGACCGATGAGTGTGATCTGATTGTTGATTATGACCGATGAGTGTGAGTTGATTGTTTGTTATGACATGGTTGTTAGTCTTGGTAAAAGTTGATTTCAAATTGATATATATGTTTTCTTCATGTTTGGTACATATGGCTGACATGTGTGTTTAGTTATAGGTTAGCGTGCTTGGCACAACAAGGTAAGGTAAATATCATGTTTTAATGTGTATTTATGCATTGACAGTTATGTGTTTATGGTAGTATGATGCAGGGGATTCCATGGAAAAAGATACTGCCATGAAATCTTGAAGAAGGCTCGAGTTGAGATTTCCTTTGGAAGAATTGGGAATCCATGGGGATTGAGGCATGGTGTTTTTTGGTAATTCTTGTGCTTTCAGTCCTTTTGATTTGTTCGCATTTGGTTTGCGGTCTTGATTGCGTCTATCGCATGATCATGCCATTTTGTTACAGTGTTGTATTGCTTTTGGGTTTTCATGTTTTTCTTGCTGTTTCTTGTTCTTGTCCTTGCCTTTTATGTTTTGAGTGTCTCGGGGATTGGTTCGGGAAAGAGGAAATTAATGGAGCTCGAGGAGAGCTATGTGGTACCCAACAGGTAATGTAAGACACAAATGAAGCTCGGTGCATGAGCAAGCACATAGGAAGGTAAGAATATAATTTTCGGTTGCATTGGTTGAGTCCATTGGGTAAATGGACAATGGCAGAGTAGGTAAAGCAAATGGATTTGAGGCATCAGATGCCTTGGCTATGTTGGGAACTGTTGTTCTCAATGTTGTGCATGATGTGCACAAATAAAGGAAGTTCTCTTAACCTAGACCTTATGATATCTAGCAATTGTGTTGTGATCATGATTATGTTGATGTTTATATATGTATACATATATGTATGTATGTATGTTGTTGCTTGACAGGGTCGTCATGGATCATGATTGAAATTCTAATGTTTATATGTATATATGCATGTATGTATATATTTGTATGACAAAATGATGATT
This sequence comes from Pinus albicaulis, assembly GCA_034641835.2. Classification (NCBI taxonomy): domain Eukaryota; kingdom Viridiplantae; phylum Streptophyta; class Pinopsida; order Pinales; family Pinaceae; genus Pinus; species Pinus albicaulis. Next base: position 923,256,813 of record CM076573.1, read on the forward strand.
GTTTTATGCTAATGATTATATATGTATGTAAATATCTATGCCATTGTCTAAGAGGGTTGTCAGGGATCATTCTTGTGGAGGAATGATTGCTTATGTAGGTGAATGGCATGAAGAGGTTCCTGGCTATGAGGAATCAAGTGGGAAGAGTAACCCTGACAGATCTACAAGTTCACTACCATGTGGGTATGATTTGATATTATGTGGTGATATTATGTGGTTATACTACGTATATGTTTATGTTATGGAAAAATAATGTTGAGGGGTACATCAGCGAAGTGAAAGTTGTGCGATCTATGTAGAAATTATACAACATGCATCTATATCTTGGATTCACCCAATCTAACAATGTACTAAATTTAAATACTGAATCACTTCTACAAATATTTTGCAGAATTAAAAACACAATCGCTAATCACATGAACATGAAGAAAGATCAATCACACAATACACAAATAATTTCTCGGGGAAAGCTTACAACTAAAAACCCCACTATTTTCTATTGTATATTAAGCATGGAACATGAAACAATTACATACAAAACTCTTCTCATAAGAGCCCTATAGTACTCAACTAATTGTCTTACACTGTCATATGCAAAATTGTCCAACACATAGCCAATTCTCAGCCTCTAGATAGTCAGCCTGCCTTGCGCAATCCCTGATGGTAAAGATCCCTAAAAGATAGGAATTCTTGCCTGCCTTGACTGCGCAAGTATCATGGGCACTCCAATGGGTGTTTGGTTGGATGTTTGCAACCCAATAATCCTACAACTGATAATCAACTTCCCTTTCACCTAGAACTCAACTAGGTCTCCACTGGATCTGACATGCATGTAGCTAATAATAGTAAATCCTCGGTTGCATGTGAGATCACTGATTGTGTATTAATTAATACTTAATTCACTTGATCTCTCACTAGTGTATCTTTAGTTAAAACTAGCACAACTGAGTTAAATTGTTTACAACTTGCATTAACTAATGCACCACTGCACTTCGAACTCTGTTACAACTAGAATTACTCTACATGCCTCACCAATAACCTCTAACTCGAAATCCACTAGCTAAATGAATTTATCACTTTTAGCTAACTCATTCAAGTCCACATTGAGAATAGATTACAATTTAATGTCCATCTTAATTAAGGGATAACCAAAATAGACATGCACCCAAAAATAGCATTGTGGGCCCCACCCTAGTCTGGGTGCTTAATGCAACTAGGTGCTTAATGTACTAGGCGTGGGTGTTAAATCTTCTTGTTGAATCTCAACAATCTACGACATGCTAGGATAAGCATGGATAGTGGAAATACACTAGAAACAAGGTTGCGCGTGGGGTCACTGTGTGGCCTATGGATGTACAGTGCTATTTTTGTGTATATGTTGTGCATGTTGTATATTCAGTGATTGTACCTATGGTGATGTGTAAAGTTGCATATATAGTATTGTGTACATATGATGTTGTATGCTTGTCGTATATATGGTGTTGTGTGTATATTTCATATGCAGTGTTAGGTGTAGATGGTGCTATGTACATGTTGGATAAGTGGTGTTGTGTACGTACCGTACTGTGTGAATGTTGGCTATGTGGTGTTGTGTGCATATGGTGTTATGCGCATGTTGTATATGCAGTGTTGTGTATGTATGGTGCTATATACATGTTGTATATGTTGTGCTATGTACATATGGTGTTGTGTGCGTGTTGTACATATGGCGCTATGTACATATAGTGTTGTGTGCATGATTGTACATATGGTGTCGTGTGCATGTAGTGTTGTGTACATGTTATACATATGGTGTTGTATGCAGGTGGTTTCGTGTACATGTCGTGCATGTGGTGTTGTCTACATGTGGTGATGTGTACATGTGGTGCATGTGGTGCTATGTACACGTATTGTGTACAACTATACATGTGGTGTGGTGTACATTTGGCATTGTGTACACGTGTGAAGATGGTGTTGTGTACATGTGATGGTGTGCACACGTTGTTTAGGTAGTGTCATGTATATGTGGTATTGTGTACATGTTGTGCTTATGGTAATGGTATACATGTGGTATTGTGTGCATGTTGTACATGTTGTGTTGCGGGCATGCGATACTATGTATGTGCATGGTGTAGTCGTGGTATCGTGACATTTGTATTCGTTATGTTGTACTTTGTATATGTATGTGTATGGTGTTGTGTTGATACACCAGATGCATGTGTATGTATTTTGTTGTATTGTACACTGGGTGTAAGTGTATGTGTTGTATGTTGATATGGGTGTATGTATTGTGTTGTATTGTACACCGAGTGTAGATGTATGTGTCGTATGTTATTATGGGTGCATGTATTGTATGTACTGTGTGTGGATATATGTGATGTGATGTACATTGTGTGCATGTGTACTTGATTGAAGAGAAGCAAAGGCAATGGATGCTTGTCGAGTGTGGCAACTGATCCGGTGTGTGTACAAAAGAACAAAGGCAGAAAAAGTAAGGATCGATGAAGGATAAGTATCAATATTTTATTCTTATTATGCATGTGATCTATGATTCTAACTTATGTTGTGATTTATGATTATGGTTTATGATGATTGCATGTGATTCATGATTTTGGCCTATGATGGTTGTTTTTTAAGCTAACTAGATGTGATATGTTTATACATGATGAATTGATCAAACAACCAGTTTGACTTGTTGTGACAGGAAATAAATAGAATTGCAAGTGTACCTTGTTGACATGCCACTAATGAGGTATGATGTGAATTTATTTCAATTTATTTTGAATCTAATGGCAGTTATGTGCTTGGTACAAGAAGCAAAAAAATGCTCGTTTGGGTGGTTGAAACTGATTGCAAGCATTAGCAACAACAAAAGGAATTGGAACATACAATAGTATGTTGGTAAAGCATTTTAGGATCAGGGCCATTGTGGGACACTGGTACATAATAGTGCTCATTGATCATGAGCATGCTATGACCGATTTGATGGTTGAGGCAGGTATATGCCTTGGTTTCTGTATCTACGATGTGAGGAAGCCTTGCCAAGCACTAGTACATATGGTCAATTTTCCAACACTTTAGTTCCAATAGTTTTGATGTATTGTCGGAAAGTTCCCAAGTTTTTCTCAATTTTTTTAATCCCACCAAAAAGCGTCGGAGCAAACATTGGAAGTGCAACGAACCACTCTAAATGTCAGTCTTGCGATGAAAACGCTAATAACGTCGAAACAACGACGGAGTGTCCAACCGTTGGTCTTGAGACGAATCACTCCAAAGCGTCGGTCTTGCGACGTCTTGCAACGAAAAGCTCCAAAGCATCGGTCTTGCGACGAAACATCCGCCAACGTTGGTATTAGGACGAAAACGTTGTCAACGTCGGAACAACAATGGAATGATCCAAAGCATCGGTCTTGTGACGAACTCGAAACTGTTAGTCTTGCGACGCCATCCAAAATGTCGGACTTCCGACGTTGAACATTTAAACAAGGTGGCATGCCACATAACCCCCCCCCCCCCAATGGCAGGATGGTGGAATTATTTGGATAGTCAAATTTCATGAACTAAGGTTTATGATGGGATTATATTGGACACACACACACACACATATATATCCTAAAGTTTTCAACATTAATCCGCGGATTCATTTAAATGGAGGATGTGGATATAAAAGTGTGATATTAAGTAGTTGTATAAATGTATTGGGTTGATTTTTTATAAAGTTAAATTCATATAATGTTTTTTTTTTAATATTTGGGCTAATTATTTTTTACTTTCAATGTTTAATATAAAGGGAGAAATTAAATTTATGATTTTAATTTATGAACAAATTAAGAGATATATTAAACATTATTTTTCTCACTACATATATTTTTTTGAGGTTTAGTGGAATTTATATGAGAGTGTAAATAAATAGAGATTCATATAAAATAATATTGAATTTTTCATTTAAATTAATTTTATTCATATTTATATCTTTAAAAGTTTTAGTTTTATTTTTATTTTTTATTTTTTCAAAAAAAAAAAATTTGATATTAAATATTTAAAATATTCATGCTATTTATTTTTTTAATTAAATACATCATTTATATTATAGCATAATGAAATCAAATATTCATCATTTGATTCATATATTATAAAATGTTTACGCATGCACCGAACTATTGACATCACAACTTATGTGATTGCAAATTCAACATTATTTTTAAAGATATATTAAACATTATTTTTCTCACTACATATATTTTTTTGAGGTTTAGTGGAGCTTATATGAGAGTGTAAAGAAATAGAGATTCATATAAAATAATATTGAATTTTTCATTTAAATTAATTTTATTCATATTTATATCTTTAAAAGTTTTATTTTTATTTTTATTTTTTTATTTTTTCAAAAAAAAAAGAAACTTTAATATTAAATATTTAAAATATTCATGATATTTATATTTTTAATTAAATACATCATTTATTATAACATAATGAAATCAAATATTCATCATTTGATTAATATATTATAAAATGTTTAAGCATGCACCGAACTAGTTTTGACATCACAACTTATGTGATTGCAAATTCAAAAAACACCTAATAATAATATTATAAGTATATTTTCACTAAATAATATTTATATTAATTTTATACATTTTCTAATCAAATTTTTGTTGTGATTTAATAGTGTAAAGAAAGATAAATTTATAAGAAATAATAAAAATGAAGTTATGGTTTCAATCTAAATCAATTTCACTCACGCTTTTCCAATACATTTAAAGGATTTATTTTTTTAACTTTTTGGAAATAAAAGTGAGAAAGGATGATATTAACCCAAGGAAATGCATCCGGGTTGGGTCGGGTCGGGTCATGTCGTGTGAGCATGCCCAAGGAAACGCATTCAGGTCAGGCCATGTGAGGGAGCCCGTATCAAAAATGCTAATTTGTGACCGCCCGTGTGTCTTGTGCACGTTCGTGTGACCCATTTTTTGTTTTCTCCACTGTGCCTTCGTTCAGGCGAGTCGGGTTAGGGTGGTTCATGTGAGGGCGCCTAAGGAAATGCGTTCAGTTCGGGTCATGCCGTGTGAGGGCGCCCAAGGAAACGCGTTCGGGTTGGGTCGGATCGTGTGAGGGAGGTCGTATAAAAAATGCTAAGTTGTGGCCACCCATGTGCCTTGTGCACGTTCATGCGACCCGTTTTCCATTAGCTCCCTTGTGCCTAATTCGTTTGGGCGGGTCGGGTTGTGTCGTGTGAGGGCACCCAAGGAAACGCGTTCGGGTCGGGTCGGTTCGGGTCGTCTGAGGGTGGCTGTATAAAAAATGCTAAGTTGTGACTGCCCGTGTGCCTTGTGGCACACATTCCTGTGACCGGTTTTCCTTTTTCTCCCTTGCACCTTCGTTCGGGCGGGTCGAGTAGGGTCATGTGAGGGCGCCCAAGGAAACGTGTTCATGTCAGGTCTGGTTGGTATGTCCTCTAGTGGCTTGTGGTATTCTCATGTGGGATTATTATACTTTAGTTTTTTCTATGGCATTTTATAATCCTTATTATACGAGATCAAGTTACCCCGCTAAGAACTTTGGTGACATTAGAGCTCAAGATATGTTATAATAACTTAAATTTTTCTATGTATATGTTGTTTCATACTAGTATGTCCAAATTGTGTGCTTTTTAAACTAACAACCTATCAAATTTTCCAAGAAAAAAAAGAGGGAGTGATTGAGTCATTAAATTTAATAAAATTATGTCTTATATTATTAAGGTAAGGGGAAGTTAAAACAAAAAGGTACTGATCCTCTACTACTTTTGTATCATAAATTTTACAAATTCCCTCATTTAAAGGTGTGTTAGGGTTAGTTCAATGACTAATTTCAATATGGAGGTCACTAACATGGGTCTTGATTTTGGCAATATTCATTTTGTTCTTTGAACTTAGAAAATAATTTTCGATCAATTAAATTCAAACTTCTAAAATCTTGGTAGTATTACAACCTCTCTTATTAATGAATAAATTATCATTCCAAGTAACTATCTTTTTTTTGGTAAGTTATATTTGTATTGCAATAGAAAATATTTACGTCAATTTAGAAAAATTACTATCTATGACTTGCCATTTTGGAAACCAGGCCAGAGGCAGTAAAGTAGAGTCAAGAACTTAAAATATTTGAGGAGAGCCCATGAAAAATAGAGACCAAAACCATTTGCAGCCCCACTGAGGGGGAGACCAGCAACAAGAGACAAAAAATGAACATTGTGTTGTTTTAAGGTCTTTTCTTCCTTTCTTCTTGCGAACATCAATCCATCTTGAGAAGTTGTAGAGAGAAGATGACATGGAGATAATGGTTGCATTTCCTTGAGGAGATTCCATTTATGGAGGATCTATAACAATGGCTACTTCTTTATCACTATCCAAGTGATTTGATTCATGAAGACATTTGTAGAAATTCCTTGTAGATTCAAACTGCTAATTGTAATTTGCTAAAACAATAGACTTTAATCTACTCTACCAATTGTGGAAACCAATTTAAACGATCGCAAAATCATGAAGCATATGAGAGAAAGAATTCAATCAACACATTACACAAGTATTTCATGGGGAAATCCACAGCTAAAAACCTCGCTCTTTGTATATTGCATTAGTCAGAAAATATGAGAAGATTGCAATGCTTTTCTCATGCCCGAGCAACCTCTGCACTGTATCTATCTCTCTCATTGCTTACTAGACAAGCCTAGGCAAATACTTAACCAAATTTTGGCTGGCCCAAGTCCGTATTTCCTTGTTTTGTTTCCTTGGGAATTAGCCCCTATTAATTAGGGAATCCGCCATGACTGCTTCCATTCGATCCTTCCAAGAAATGTAATTCGAGATACCCTCATGGGCATACTCGAGCCTCAGGCCATAGAATGCCATCCTGATCCTGCTGCTAGCTCTGGAGAATAGATCTGCAAAACTCGTTCCTCTTGTAAGGGAAAACTCGTATTATTCTCTTCTATAGTGATTTCAGCTCTGATACCATGTAGAAATTCATTGTAGATTCATACTTCTAATTATAATTTTCTAAAACAATAGAATTTAATCTACTCTACCAATTGCAAAAAGCAATTTAAATGATCGCAAAATAACGAAGCATATAAGAGAAATAATTCAATCAACACATTACACAATTTTTTCCCAGGGAAAGACACAACTAAAAACCCTACTATCTGTATATTGCATTAGTCAAAAACTATGAGAATATTACAATGCTTTTCTCATGCCCGAGCAACCTTTGCACTATCTTTATCTGTCTCACTGCTTCCTAGACAATCCTAGGCCAATACTTAACCAAATTTTGGCTTGCCCAATTCCCTATTTCCTTTTGTCGTTTCCTTGGTAATTATCCCCTATTAATTAGGGAAATATCAATCCAATATTTCACAATCCATCATAGGCCTTCCTCTGACTACATGCACCACCTGTACAGTTTGGATGATTATACAACTGATAGTACACTACCCTTAAACTCCAATCTCAACTCGGTAACTCTCAATTCACATGTTATCACTCCTAGAGACAGCCCTAAGTTGTGAAGGACCAGTGCCTAGGTCATCTTAAAGCCAAGAAGATTCAGAAAAACTTTCCATGGTCAGGGGCATAAATCCTCTTGTTCATTAACTATTTTTAAAATTTCATAAAGTGGGACCAAGACCTCAGGAACAAAGATATACTAGCAGCAATACCCAATAGTAAATAATAAGGGTCTTATGAATACATTATTAAAGATGAATCTGGGTTTTATAAGCCATGAGGAGGGCCAGATCATGAAACACAGTGCACAGTTATCAAAATATGAAAGCGTAGTAACAATGGCAACAAATGGAGAAAGTATTAACTACAGATAGGCTTATCATGATATAAGAATCTATCACCAGTTAATATCAGAAGAAAAGTGAGTAAATGAAGTGAAACATATGAACACAATATCATAGCACCGAGCCATATTTAAAGCACAATAGACTAATAGACATGAGTATCTGGGACAGATAAATTCATTCCAATTAATCAAGCGCTCGCATTCCGGTAGCATATAACATAAAAAGAGTGATGAAGTGTCAAAAACGTTTGTATTTGAATATAACAAAAGGAACACAAACTGTGACCGATCTCAACAGGAATCCATCTCACAACAAAATAATTTCATTATAGTCTCTCAACGGGATTCTTCAACGTAAAACACAGGAATTCCTCAAAACTTTACAAAAAGGGGGATTTACAATTAACAGTCTCTGTTCTGGAAAATATGGAACCCTCTTTTAGACTCAGGTTCTTTCTTTTATAATCCCCCAGTCTACAGTTAGCAAAAGATATTTTTGAATCAACATTAATTCATAGAAATATATTTCATGTTGCTTGTCTCTATCAGGATCAAAACTGATGATGAAGTAAAACACCTCTCATCATCTCTGTAGTGGCCTTAACATAGGTACCAACCGAAAACAAAACAACTTAAACAGAAAATAGAAATGCATAGGGTGAAATGACGATTTCACCTGATATTACAAAGTAAAAATAACAAGTAAAAAGGCCATTGGGGCCAAATCATGATCATCATTTTCTAGAGGAATGGGGTGTAGCAGCTACCAGCTGAGTTGAAAGCACCAATGACGTGGATGAACCAGCTTTATGCTTCTGAGGAGGCGGGGACTGGAGGGGCGGTGTGATGACTGGTATATTTACGTATTCACTGCATTTCTATCATATGGGAACCCCTAGAGGGGGCATAGTAGCAAAAATATCCAGTAGGGTCTGTATGTCAGTCAATTCCGAGTAATCCACGTGTATAGCCAAGTGCTTCTTGATCTGACAGAGAAGGGAAATCTCCTTGCCTAAGGCAGAAATTATAGTCTCAGCTTTCAGGCGAGTGGTTTTCTCATAGGGGAGATTTGTCTGATTCATAACCGTTGTCAGTTTCTCTTCGTACTCAATTAGGACTGAAAACACGGCAGTCGTAGGTTCCCAACATGATGGGAGGCCTGCCTTCCCCAGCTCATCCCACTCTTGCTCAAACTTCCCCACTCCCTTAGCGACCTGCTCCAAACCGCTTAATGCATTTACCCGCGCAGTCTCTTTCTCAATCACCCTTCTGATTTCCATTACTCCCCTAAAACGGTCCTCAATCCCTTGGACAGCCAACTCTTCAGGGCCCAATCGATTTAGGTAAGTGATGTATTTCTTGGCCATGACTACCTTTTCCTCGGCTTCCGCTTGTCCTTCCTGCAACTTCCCTTTCAACAATCTGACAGCAGTTTTCTTCTCATTCATTAACGTAATATAATTCCAACGCTTCCTTACCTCCGAGATAATGTCGATCCATATGAGACACCTGGCTTCCAGGAGGGTTGCATTTCCTTTCATCCAATTGTTCAAATCTTTTATGATTTTCTCCTACTACAACTTCTCTCTCTTTGCTCCTTCCATCTCTTCTTGTAGGGCTGCTATTACTTTATCGTTTTGTTCCAACCTAGCCATCAAATCCTGGACTCTCTATTGTGTTGTATGGGCTTGCTTTTCCGAGACTTGTAGGTCTGACACAGCCTTAGTTAACTGTGTTGGAGTAGCACCTACTGTATCGTAATTTGGCATCACGCAGACGTGAGTATCCCAATTGGCTTGCGATTTAGCCAATCTCTGTCTGAGGGCAGCTAGTTCTGCAACCGTTTTGGCGTTCTCATCTCTTTCTCGAGCAATGGTATCTGTGAGGGCTGATTTTTATTTTTCCACCTGGGCTAGTTCCTAAGGTTGTACATATTCCCCACGGGGAATGTTGAGTCTCCTCCTTAATTCTGAGTTTTCGACCTCTAAATACCTAAGGATTTTCCTCCGGATTCCTTCTTTATCACTTCCTTTTTCGCTCATTATTCTTCTGAGATGGTGTAGGTTATTGTTGACCCCCCTGGAATTTTCCCTTTCTTTTTTCTGATTCTCTAGCACCTCTTTGTATTTATCTTCAAGCTTCCTTAACGCAAGCGCAAGCTTCACAACATCATCCCTTAGCATGTCCTCGATGCATTGATGAAGGCCCAGTTTGTCGATTAAGGGAACCTTTTATAAATTCACAGCAACCTCCAGAGCCTTGTAGCTAACTTCATTAGCAGTAGGGTCTAGAACTACCTCCATGATAGCTATTATTAGCTGTTATTTATCCATATCCAGCTCTGTGATGAGCCGGGTATCATACTTATCTATGAACTCGGCCAATTCTGCTCGAAGTTTCTCCCTCACTGTCCTGTTTCTGTTTCTGATTTCTTCCCTTACTGAGGCTATGTTTACCGAAACGGCCTGAGATATCCCAGAGGGTTCCAAAGAGGAAGCACCGTCATAATTGGCTCTGAAACTAACCTTGCTCTTATCTGGCTCCCCGTATCTGATTAACTCCTCTTGATGTGTCTTATCCCAGATGATCTCCACATCGTCACTTCTATGCTTTTTGGAGGGATGGGACCCCTCCCCTGTATCCAAACCTTCTAGCTCCTTTGAAAAATCCACCTCATCAGTTTGCCCTTTCCTACCTGTGCCCGCTGAAGCGGTGTCACCCCTTCCTTCTGTTGTCGAAGATTCGGCCTCCATCTGCGAAGCCAAGGGCCATGTGTTAAGGTTAGCTCTCCATTCAATGAAGGGCCTAGTCTCATGCACATATGCAGTGGACCTAATCTTCCTTTTCCTATTTGAGAGAATTCCTTTTAGGTCATAGGGCTAGACTTTCCCCAGCACTAAATCCATCCCCTGAAGCAGCATCTCCACTGTGGAGATGGCATGTCTTGATTTTACGGTAAAAGGGCCGATGGTGGTAGGGAGCTTGAGGATATAACCCTTCTTAGCGGGAACGAAGTGGAACTGGTCCGCTTTCATGGTTTGGCAAATGTATTCAAGGGCGAAACCTCACATAGCAAGGAACAATGATAGGCGGTAGGGGGTACATCTGCACCATAGGCTCTAATATCGGTGTAATCATCAAACAAATACCAATCCCCTGTGCTTTCTTCATCGCGAAACTACAACCAGTATTTCTGCTCGAGAAAAATCCTGGCCGGGGGGCTGTCGTGAAGTATGGTGTAGGAAATGGTCATGAAGTCGTTCAAAAACCTTGAGTAACCCCTCCCATTAGGCTGCTGACGTACTGAGACGTTCCACTCAAAGACGGTTCTTAGCTAGCTGTTCGATCTTGAGAGTTTTTCAAGGCCCAAAGCTTCGAACTTGTCAACGTGCTCGTACAGAAAAAGGTAAAATACCAGTGAGCAAAACGGAAAGCCCCTGAAGAGGGTAGTTCTTGAAACTGGATCTGAATGGCTGAAGCCAGAAAAGTGGGGATATCCATAACGACACCCGGCTAAGACATGAACCAGAGGAGGGCTATGAACTCTTTCGACACCCTCTCGGCCTCTCTAAGACCTAGTAACCCTGAAATGAAAGCGAGAACGGGTTGGAGGCCTTCTATAAATGCGGTCAAGGGCACCATGTCCAAAGATGGGATCGACGTGAGGCGGGAGTCCAAGATAGAGGAGAGGAATTCGCTCTGCTATTTCCGGGGTAATTTGGAAAACTGATGCGACAAGAAAAACTCTGTGAACTCGACATACTCCGGGCTGTGTGGGAAACAGAGGGCGTTTCTAATGAGCTCAGGGGATATTCAGAAAACCTTGTTTCCCTGAGCCGATAGGAATACATCCCTGTGTTCGTCATAGGCGTCTCTGAGCCAACATATGAACTCGGTAACTGGGAAGGTGGGCGGAACAATCTAGTAATATAAGCCAGACCGAACGACTCTAAACCGATCTTGGCCTTTCACATGACTTTCTAACATGTTGGGCCTGACACAGGAGACACTGAAAGGGTACTGTGGATCGCAAATATGGGCATGTGTATCAGTAAGGGGGTCAGGTCCAGGGATGGCCCTAACTTCACGGGCTTGGGGGGTTTCTGGTTCAGACTTTCTGGACTTGACTCTCCCAACGACCATTTTGAATGAGTAAAGCGGATGGAAAACTGTAAGGAACAAGAATGGCTAAATACCTGTGACTAGTGCGGAAAACCCAAGAGGGAAAGCGACGCGGGGGGCTGAAACCGACCTGGTGCTGTAATCCAAGCTTAACAGTTAGGTGAGTTCGTGAAAACAAGTAATTTACCCCAAATGGGCATCAGGCGGCGTTAAACAGGCCATATTTTACAAAAAACGAGGCTCGAGTAACAACTAGGAGGGCTGACGTCATAAGGACTTCGACACTGAGGCACGTGGCATTTGGCTGTTGGCTGTTAGGAGCCGGGTAGGTGTGAGCCACGACTTTTGACGTTGAACATTTAAACAAGGTGGCATGCCACGTACCCCCCCATGGCAGGCTGGTGGAATTAATTAGATAGTCAAATTTGGTGAACTAAGGTTTATGGTGGGATTAAATTGGACATATATATATATATATATATATATATATATATATATATATATATATATATATATATATATATATATATATATATATATATATCCAGAAAGTTTTCAACATTAATCTGCGGATTCATTTAAATGGAGCATGTGGATATAAAAGTGTGATATTAAGTAGTTGTTATAAATGTATTGGGTTGATTTTTTTATAAAGTTAAATTCATATAATGTTTTTTTTGATATTTGGGTTAATTATTTTTTACTTTCATTGTTTGATATAAAGGGAGAAATTAAATTTATGATTTTAATTTATGAAAAAATTAAGAGATATATTAAACATTATTTTTCTCACTACATATATTTTTTTGAGGTTTAGTGGAGTTTATATGAGAGTGTAAAGAAATAGAGATTCATATAAAATAATATTGATTTTTTCATTTAAATTAATTTTATTCATATTTATATCTTTAAAAGTTTTATTTTTTATTTTTTCAAAAAAAGAAAATTTAATATTAAATATTTAAAATATTCATGCTATTTATTTTTTTAATTAAATACATCATTTATATTATAGCATAATGAAATCAAATATTCATCATTTGATTCATATATTATAAAATGTTTAAGCATGCACCGAACTAGTTTTGACATCACAATTTATGTGATTGCAAATTCAACATTATTTTTAAAGATATATTAAACATTGTTTTTCTCACTACATATATTTTTTTGAGGTTTAGTGGAGTTTATATGAGAGTGTAAATAAATAGAGATTCATATAAAATAATATTGAAATTTTCATTTAAATTAATTTTATTCATATTTATATCTTTAAAAGTTTTATTTTTATTTTTATTTTTTATTTTTTCAAAAAAAAGAAAATTTAATATTAAATATTTAAAATATTCATGCTATTTATTTTTTTAATTAAATACATCATTTATATTATAGCATAATGAAATCAAATATTCATCATTTGATTAATATATTATAAAATGTTTAAGCATGCACCGAACTAGTTTTGACATCACAACTTATGTGATTGCAAATTCAAAAAAAACCTAATAATAATATTATAAGTATATTTTCACTAAATAATATTTACATTAATTTTATACATTTTCTAATCAAATTTTTATCGTGATTGAACAGTGTAAAGAAAGATAAATTTATAAGAAATAATAAAAATGAAGTTATGGTTTCAATCTAAATCAATTTCACTCATGTTTTTCCAATACATTTAAAGGATTTATTTTTTTAACTTTTTGGAAATAAAGGTGAGAAAGGATGATATTAACCCAAGGAAACGCATCCGGTCGGGTCGGGTCGGGTCATGTCGTGTGAGAGTGCCTAAGGAAACGCATTTAGGTCAGGTCATGTGAGGGAGGCTGTATCAAAAATGCTAATTTGTGATCGCCCATGTGTCTTGTGCACGTTCGTGTGACCCATTTTTTGTTTTCTCCATTGTGCCTTCGTTCAGGCGGGTCAGGTTAGGGTGGTTAATGTGAGGGCGCCTAAGGAAACGCGTTCGGTTCGGGTCATGTCATGTGAGGACGCCCAAGGAAACGCGTTCGGGTCGGGTCGGATCGTGTGAGGGAGGTCGTATAAAAAATGCTAAGTTGTGGCCACCCACGTGCCTTGTGCACGTTCGTGCGACCCGTTTTCCATTAGCTCCCTTGTGCCTAATTCATTTGGGCGGGTCGGTTGTGTCATGTGAGGGTACCCAAGGAAACGCGTTCGAGTCGAGTCGGTTTGGGTCGTGTGAGGATGGCTGTATAAAAAAATGCTAAGTTGTGACTGCCCGTGTGCCTTGTGGCGCACATTCGTGTGACCGGTTTTCCTTTTTCTCACTTGCGCCTTCGTTCGGGCAGGTTGAGTAGGGTCGTGTGAGGGCGCCCAAGGAAACACGTTTAGGTCAGGTCTGGTTGTGTGAGGGCACCCAAGGGAACGCGTTCAGGACGGGTAGGGTCGAGGGGTCAGGTCGTGTGAGGGCGCCTATGGAAACGGATTCGGGTCGGGTCATGCCGTGTGAGGGCGCCCAAGGAAACACGATTAGGTCGGGTCATGTGAGGGCGACCGTATCAAAAAATCTAAGTTGTGACTGCCCGTGTTCCTTGTGTACATTCATGCAACCCATTTTTCGTTTGTTCCCTTGTGCCTTGGTTCGGGCGGATCGGGTTGTGCATGCCGTGTGAGGGCGCCCAAGGAAACACGTTCGGGTCGGGTCGGGTCATGTGAGGGTGGCCATATAAAAAATGCTAAGTTGTGACTACACGTCTGTGTGACCCGTTTTCCATTTGGTGCTCCTATGTGCCTTCGTTCGGGTGGGTCGAGTCGTGTCGTGTGAGGGTGCCCAACGAAACGTGTTCAGGCCATTGGGTCGGGTCGGGTCGTGTGAGGGAGGCCGTATAAAAAAATGTTAATTTGTGACCACCCGTGTCCCTTAATGTGCACGTTCATGCGACCCGTTTGCCATTTTATCCCTTGTGCCTTAGTTCAGGCGGGTTGGGTCGTGCCGTGTGAAACAAAGTGCCATCTCTCTTTCTTCAGCAGAAGCAGAGTATTGTGGTGCAGTTGAAGCCAGCAAGGAAGCCATGTGGCTTCGTCAGATCCTGTCTGAATTTGGTCTTCATCAGCAGCATCCAACTACATTTTGGTGTGATAATCAGAGTGCCATTCAGCTATGTAAATATCCAGTTCAGGATCAGCGTATGAAACACATTGAACTCCACATACACTTCATCAGAAAGCTCATTCATGATCGTGTTATTAAATGCAGTATTGTCCAACCAATGATCAAGTAGCCGATATCTTTACGAAGGCTCTCACAGAAGCGAAGTTTACCAAACTTTGATCCATGCTTGGAGTTAAAGAAAGTTGTCATTAAGGGGGGATAGGCTCTAATGCCTCCTTCCTTCTCCTATTGTGTCACTTTTTTAAATCCTTCAATCCTATCCCAATTTGTTCTTAAGGGGGGATGTTAGGATATTTCAACACATAGGAAATAGGCTCCTTTTGTGTCACCTTTGTAAATCCTTCAATCCTATCCCAAGTTGTTCTTAAGGGGGATGTTAGGATATTCTGACACATAGGAAATAGTTAAGAATAATTTAGTCTAGTGTAGAGTTAGGTAAAGTGTGTTTCTTTACCATGTACATTTGTAACTTATAATCCGACGGTCACGATTTGTAGTGATCTAACAGTTATCTCTCACCTCGGTATTAACGACACTTGATCCATGGCTTAACACCCGATTGGTCCATGATCTCTATTTAAAGAGCATAAAGGGTCATTTGTCTGGTAAACATTTATGAGAGAAACATATGTAACTTTTCTTTTTATATTAATAAATTGCCTGAAGTGGCCGCATTGGCTCATGTCGTGGACTGTTTCCCTCTTTGAGGGTTTTAACCACGTGATTATCCTGGTGTACTGATTTGTGATCTATTTGTGAGCGGTGACCTTTGGTTCTTGATCTAAGGAACTTACCCTGTAAATTCCAAAAAAAAAAAAAAAAAATTCACCCTTCACCCAACCTCCCTATTCCTGCCTGCAAAAAATACACCCTTCGAATCACTATTATGAACGCGCTATTGTTATGCACGCAAAATCGGGTTGAACCCGACTTGACCCTGTCAAACTTCCCGATGCCCTGTTGAACGCTATTCTGAACGCGCTATTGTTCTGCATGAAAAATCGGGTTGAACCTGACTTGACCTTGCCGAACTGCCCAATGCCCTGCTGAATGCTGAACGCATGAATGTTGAACGTTGAACTGACTGATGCCCTGTTGAACCCGTGTTAGGCGGAAAAATCCCTCTTGCGGACAAGAATGATCTCCCTAGTATCCTAAGGATATCTTGAAACAAACAGAAAAATGTAGACCATTATGCTTAAGAATTATTAATTAACTATGGAGAGATGCTCCTACCTAAAGTCCAACGCTTATTCGATCTTCAATCCAGTCGCTCTAGAAGATATCGATCCAGCATGTAAGATCTGCAATCAAAGATAAGCGAAAGGGATCAAAATCATCTACAAGATATGATAATTCAAAAGCAATAATCTATCTTAGTGATCAAGGAATCCAAGAATTAAATTATTAATCAATTTTTTTTAAGAAATGTTAATTGAGTTTCATAGTCTTCATTTTCGATATTCGTTCCCTTGTGCCTTCGTTCGGTCGGGTGCGCCGTGTGAGGGCGCCCGCCCAAATGCTTTCGGGTCGGGTTGGGTCGTTTCGTTTGAGGAAGGCTGTATCAAATTTTATAAGTTTTGATCGCATGGGTGCCTTTTTCATGTCCATGCAGTCCGTTTGCCATTTTCTCCCTTGTGCCTTCGTTCGACGGTCGGGCGTGCCGTGTCAGGGCGCCCGCCCAAACGCGTTCGGGTTGGGTCGTTTCATTTGAGGGCGCCCGCCAAGATGCGTTTGGGTTAGGTTGGGTCGTTTCATTTAAGGGTGCCCTCCCAAACGCGTTCGGGTCGAGTCGGGTCATTTCGTTTGAGGGCGCTCGCCTAAACGTGTTCAGGTCGGGTTAGGTCGATTCGTTTGAGGGCGCCCGCCCAAACGCGTTCGAGTCAGGTCGGGTCGTTTCGTTTGAGGGCGCACACCCAAACGCGTTTGGTTCGGGTCGGGTCATTTCATTTGAGGGCACCCGCCCAAACGCATTCGGGTCGAGTCGGGTCGTTTCGTTTGAGGGTGCCTGCCCAAACGCGTTCGGTCGGGTCGAATCGTTTCGTTTGAGGGCGCCCACCTAAACGTGTTCGGGTCGGGTCATTTCGTTTAAGGACAGTCGTATCAAATTTTCTAAGTTGTGATCACATGGGTGCCTTATACACGTTCGTGCAACTTGTTTTCCGTTTTCTCCCTTGTGCCTTTGTTCAGTCGAGCGCCCCGTGTCACACCGTGTGAGGGTGCCCGCCCAAACGCGTTTGGGTCAGGTCGTTTTGGTTGAGGGCACCCATATGAAATTTGCTAAGTTGTGACAGCACAGGTGTCCTGTACACGTTCGTGTGGCCTGTTTGATGGTTTCTCCCTTGTGCCTTCGTTCAGTCGGACGCACCGTGTTGCGTCGTGTACGCGCCCGCCCAAACACGTTCGGGTCGGGTCGTTTCGGTTGAGGGAGCCTGTATCAAATTTGCTAAGTTGTGACCACACGAGTGCCCTGTGCATGACATTCGTGTGGCCCTTTTTCCGGTTTCTCCCTAGTTGTGCCTAATTCGTTCAGTCGGGGGCACCGTGTGAGGACGCCTGCCCAAACATGTTCGAGTCGGGGCGAAGCCGCAGCAAGGAAACGAAGTCTTGGTCGAGTCAGGTAAAAACATGTTCTACCTTCACCCGTAGGTGGAGCCAGGTTCCTTCTGCAGAGAGCGTGCAGAATAGTGTTCAGGGCAGGGTCGAGTCGGGTTCGTGCAGTGCGTCTGTGTTCAGGATGTGCGGAACAATATTGTTTGAAGGCGCGAAGGTCATTCATCAGGGTTGGGCCAGGTCGAACGTGACCCGAATGTGTTCAGGAGACGCGTGCAGGTCGTGACCCCGGTGACCCACGTGCAGACCGTGACCCCGGTGACCCGTGTGCATAAACGCGTTCAGGGTGTCGAGGGCATCTATGACTCGAGTGACCCACTTGAACCAAAATTCGTGCAGACTTCAGAAACATGTTCTAAAAGGGAATTTTGGGGTTCCTTTGGATTGTTTGCATTGTCTGGGAGTTGTTAAGGCTAGACCAAGGTTATACAAGCACATTTTGAAAGAAGCATAAATGGTTTATGCAGGCTTGGTTGTATAATTATTGCATATTGTACATATTTATTGAAACATAATATCGGGCAGACTTATTAACGGGAGTTTCCCCTCCCTAATCCCTTAACCACTAACTCATTATTCAAGTACCTAACCCCTAACTGCTCTTAAATCCCCTAACCCCTAAGCCCCCAATCCCTAATCCCTTAACTATTAACTCATTATTCGACCCCTAACCCCTAAATGCACCTAAATCCCCTAACCTGTAACCCCCAATCCCTAAACCCTTAACCACTAACTCATTATCTCCGTAACCCCAATCCCTAATCCCTTAACCACTAAATCATTACTCCCCTAACCCCTAAATGTGCCTAAATCCCCTAATCCCTAAGCCCCCAATCCCTAACCCCTTAACCACATCAATTGTAGGAGTAGTTTGATCTAGTAATCTCATAAGACCTTCACTTTTAAACTCGTGACATAGCACATGCATTCATGGGATTTTAAATAATACCCTCAATTTCCATAGATATTAATAAAGATCTCCCAAAATCATTTTCTTGAATCCCCTCCTAATACATATTTCCTATTAAGGCTCCCTACTTTTATTAAATACCTAATTGTATACTTCCTAATACCTCTAAACCCTCCCCCCACCCCCTCCACCGATACACCCAATTATCATTTGCCCATACCTAACCAATGAGAGCACAAGAACACCTATTTCTATAAAAGCACCTATAACTTCTCTTAATTTATTTTCATTTTCCCATACCTAACCAATGATAACACAAGAACACCTATTTTTATAAAAGCACCTATAATACTTTTGTGGGTTTCACTAATATCCCTTTAGTTAGTGTGTGCACAGTAGCCTAGATCCTAAAGTGATTCCCCTACAACGATAATCCACTAGGTGTATTTGTTCTTAAAAAACTATGCATGGATAGATGTCCCATTTATGGCCAAGTTCCACCAAAATGGTTCCCCCTACCTACCTAGTAACTACATTACATTTATTTCATGACAACACTACCCTACAACCCACCAAATTTCTATCATATCCTTGAAGTTAACAACAATTTGTTGTTCAAGATATAGCTAAGTTGGAACAAACTTAGCTCTAGAGCTTAGGATATTTTTCCACCTCTAATGTTTATAAAACAATAGATATAAAATTTCTAAAGCATGTGGGAGCCCTTTAAGTATCACCTTTCCTATATTGACTTCGTCTTAAACATCATGGAAAATGTCCATAGATGAGTTATGCTTATTAAACCAAACATTTCATTGAAAATAATCATTCATACCATAACATTACTACTTCCCTTTTAACCACATAAAACTTATTTTAAAGTTACCATAATTCATCTTTAATATCACATAATTAGATTAAAAAATCAACCAAAATCCTCTCAAATAATAATTTATGAAATAGAAATTCAACAATTTTATATAATTAATAATTTAAATAAATGTCTTAGATATAACATGATTAATAATCATTTATAATCAACAATACCACTTATTTACCCAAACCCCTTATTAACCCAAAGAAAAATACTTACATATTTCATTTAAAGGAATTTGAGTGGCCTTAAAAAAAACACACGTATTTCATTTCAAAATGTCAAAAGTTTTAAAATATGAAAAGTTTCAATTCCCTCGTTCTTTTTCCTCTAGTTGCATGGTTTGTCCAGGGTTTGGAGGAAGGACGCGGCCATACTATCGCAGGTTTGGAGGAAGGATGTGGCCATACTGTCACAGGTTTGGAGGAAGGATGTGAGAAGTCAAGAAATTGATCCCGAGTGCCTGTTGCAGGTCTGCTTTGATACATTTGGTTGAAGTCCAGTGATTTATTTCCTTCTACAGAAATAATCTGCTCAAGGTTACCCACATTGTTTGGCGACGGCCCATCCCAAGCCCTCCATCTCTCTTGACAACTTCAAAATACATATCAACAAGTGCAACGAGGCACTGAAGAGCCTGTATTTTTAGGATTCCACGGAGGCAAACAAAGCCAAAGGTGTGGGCGATAATGGCTACACCAATCTACTCTAATACATCGAATCCTGACAAGTGCCTTTCGACCCCAAAATCAACAAAGAAAATAAACAAAAAAGAGAGAATAAATGAGTTGACTTCCACAAGAAAATCAAATGTCCTAAAACCATAGGAGGTCACCAGCTAGATGCTCTAGCACAGATGGATTGTGTTGATCCAGTTGTACCTAAAAATGCCAGAAACCCTAAAAAAATACTTCAGATTGGCATGGAATCCAAGCTTCCGAGAGTCCCAAAGTAAGGAAATTGGATGTAGAGGAAATTTACGTGGACTCAAACCAGCAGGATTAAGGCTCCGTGCTAGAGGATAAGCTTCCAGAGGCTACTAAGCCCACTCAAGGCTTCATGCCAGAGGAGAAGCTTCCAGAGGCTACGAAACCCACTCAAGAGGTAGCTAACTACATTTCATTTTTATTATTTAATTATATATTTATTAGTTAATAATAATAATCACTGCAAAAAACATGCCCATGAGGGACTTCCATTGGTTTAGGTGCTAGGTCTGAATGACAAATCTAGATAATGTTTTCTCGATAAGGAATTTATTTCTAATGCGAGTTAGACCATAGGACTAATATTTCTCTTTTAATGTGAGTTAGATCGTTTGCAGTACTCTGTAACCATGCTTATTTGCAGCCCAAAGGTTCTAACAAAGCTATAAATATGGCTTGTTAGATCCTCTTCGTGAATGATGTATCCCGCATCTACATGGCTAACTTAATTCTATTTTTCATGCATGTCTTAATGTAGCATAGACCAAAAACATGTTCCCTATGAACACATCATTGCATGCCCTTACTTGTTTACTGTAGCCAAATGTGCTGATGTTTATGCCTGTAGGTGATGATTTCTCAATAAGTCCCTAACTGCTAGATCATACTGTACACATGCTACTTAAATGCACAGACCAATGCTACTCCAATCCTAAAAGAATCTTTGCTGCTTGAAAAATTGTGGTGATGTCAATGTCTTCTACTTTTGTAGCTCTGACTGCGAATTGATGGTGATTCCAATACTTTTGTTCCTTTTTAATGACAACAAATATTTGTATGCTAAACTGTCCAAGAGTTAGATGATCAATGCAACTCAAAGACAACTTTCATACTTGTGTTATATTGTTGTCTTAGTTTAGCCTCCTTTCTAGGACGTAATATCACTTGTAATGCACTAATCTTTATACCACTTCAAGTCTCTAGGTGACAGGTCATAGGTATATACAAGACTGAACTATTCAGATTATCCACAAAATGTGTTTCTTAAGGTGCACATGTAGTAACTATATTTGGCTTCAATGTAAACAATAATGAGGATGCTTATGGACTTGGATTAAAGCTTCAAACATAACCAATTGACAATTGAGAAGAGTCACATCGAACAAATATTTGTAAAATATTAGTGATTAGTTAATCTTTGAGATTTGACCTTCAAACTGTGACTAGGTCAACAATGAATTCCCAAGAATATACCAAGGAACCACAAATCATTGCTAGATTGAGATGCCATAAAATCCAGACATCAAAAAAAAGGTATTTCCCCTCTTTATGGTTCCACTATAGTGTTTCAAAATAGGTGAGTGTCAATCTTGAAGTGCTTTGGTTAGATTCACCACTGAGTTGCCAAATAAGGTTGTAGGGATAGCTCCTACGAACACATGAGTAAACAACCCCTTATGCTTAGAATTGATCCCTTCAGGAACCTCACAAAAGCACTCATGTTCAGAATTAGCTGCACCAATTAATACTCTTCACTGATTTATAAGGGTTGAAGTACTGAAATGGATGAAAAACCTTCCAAAACTTGTCACTATACACGAAAATCTCTTGTGCTTGTAAGAAAATTGTATTAGAAATAAAAGGCTTCTTAGAAGTATACCAATGAACCATACATTTTATATGCCATTAACTTCAGACAATTCCTTTAACAGTTCCACACAAAAGCACTCATGTTCAGAATTAGCTGCACCGGTTAATACTATTCACTAATCTAGAAGAGTTGAAGTACTGAAATGGATGAAAAACCTTCCAAAACTTGTCACTATACACGAAAATCTCTTGTGCTTGTAAGAAATTTGTATTAGCAATAAAAGGTTGCTCAAAAGTATACCAATGAACCATACATTTTATATGCCATTAACTTCAGACAAGTCCTTTAACAGTTCCACACATATGATGAGGGAATAGAATACTCAAAATTATGTCCTTAAGGAAGGCAGGATGACGTTTTTAGTGTTATGGCTAGGCTCAGTATTTCATTCTTACAGTGACACCACAACAAATTCCTATAATCATAGTCAATACTCCTCGCTGCTTTTCAGTGTATAAGGATCGAGTCGAGACTGGGCCTTTTGTTTCATTAGACCGTTGTTCCATAGGACAGATAAACTTAGAGCACTATACTAGCCATTATTCTTCTTTAAAAGGAGATATAGCTTGCAGTAGTTATGTAACAATCTTCGTTGGATTTGGAGTCTTCTTCAAGCCACAAAGAGACACTTCCCAGTTCAGAATTTGATGCCCTAAGAGGGCCGAATAATTATTCCTTCAAAACAATGAAAGCCTTAGAGAATGAAGCCCTAATGAGGGTAGAAAAGGACGTGCTTCTCAACCAAACAAACTTTTGATAGCCATGAATCTTGATCTTCCACCTGCAAGAAACCTTGCTCAAACGAATCCCAAAACCAATCAAAACCAAACCAAAAACCCTTATCATCAAACCCTCTCTTATGATTTGAAAATTTCTCCATAGGGGCCGAAGTAAGTTTCATAATATATAGATCAATTAGTCAATTAATGTTTATTTGAGTGCTTAACTTGAATGATAGATCAAGTTCCTTTTTATATACTTAGGAGGGGCTTCTAAATATGTAGGTTGTTTTTCACTTTATTGGAAACAAAAAATTTTAAGAATACCTTGAAGCCCAAGGAATGTGACATTCATCCCTTGGGGCGGATTTTAATTTTTATTTGAGACAAAATTTAATTTATGAGGCCCTCCCTGCAATATTCCAAGCATAAATAGTGGATATAACCCCTAATTTCATGATCATATTGTGCTAGCCAATGATAGGGTTCCACATCACCACCCTTTGGATTTTTTACCCATAGATTTGGTCCTCCATCTTCAATTAGCCATAAATCACAAATCATGAGGCCTTTTGTGGTGTGCCACATACCATCAGAAATAGCTTGATGCGGAGAATCCAACAAGGATGACCTTGACTTGAAACATCCTAAATTTCCATGTCATTTTGTTGGCATTACCTGGTGCTTCTTAGATTGACATGAATGACAACCACACATCAACAACCTGCAGGTATAAATGATGTATTACTAAGTTCCATAAAGTTAACCACCTTTTAATAGAGGTTTCCCAAATCTTAACCCTATGAACTTTTAGCTTTAGGGTTGTTATAAAATATAGAACAAAAAAACGATGGGAATTGAGCAACATTTTTAATCCTTAACAACCTAATATTCTAGGCATTTTTCAAATTCATTCAAACAGTAGTGTGCTATGAAGCTTGCTATAGTTAGAGCACACCCTATATAATTTTTATGTTATGTTACAAGAAACTGACGGTGCTATTTTGTAGTTTGGATCATTGGTTACCTCTGTATAGCAAGCCTTGACTCCAAAGGTGTTAGTGATGCATCACTAGATAGGTCCTTTTAACAGTGTCCAATTTGTTGGTTGCTTATCATGTTTGAAAACTATGTATACAACTCTTCATATGTTATTTGACGGTGGAAAGGTATGCAAATAACATACAAAATAGCTAACACTTTCCCATGGATCTTTTAGGTTGTCTCTGGAGCTGTTACATTCTTTGTTGTAGCACTTGTTTGTGAAATTTCAACATGATGTGGTGTTATAAAATATAAAACAAAAAAATGATGGGAATTGAGCAACATTTTTAATCCTTAACAACCTAATATTCTAATCATTTTTCAAATTCATTCAAATAGTAGTGTGCTAGGCAGCTTGCTACAGTTAGAGCACATCCTATGCAATTTTTATGTTATTTTACAAGCAATTGAGGGTGCTATTTTGTAGTTTGGATCATTGGTTTACCTCTGTATAGCAAGCCTTGACTCCAAACATGTTAGTGATGCATCACTAGATAGGTCCTTTTAACAATGTCCAATTTGTTGGCTGCTTATCATGTTTGAAAACTATGTATACAACTCTTCATATGTTATTTGACGGTGGAAAGGTATGCAAATAACATACAAAATAGCTAACACTTTCCCATGGATCTTTTAGATTGTCTCTAGAGTTGTTACATTCTTTGTTGTAGCACTTGTTTGCGAAATTTCAACATGATGTGGTGTTATTTTCTATCATGCTCGTGCTCTTGCTCTAAAAGTCCCAATCCCTCTAATCCTAGTGTAAGGGGCTCATTGAAATTCATACCAAGGATCCTCCACTATTAATTATCAAGTCGTCTCCAACTATATTAATAGTTCTTTTTACATCACTAGATAGGTCCTTTTAACAATGTCCAATTTGTTGATTGCTTATTATGTCTGAATAGAAATTATGATTTGACATGGATTTGTGTAAACCTCTTTCTTCCTTCAGGTAGGATCCTATAAAGTACCATATTACTTTAAATTCATCATTTGAAAAAATTCTAATGGTAAACTGGGAAGTTTGATCAATATTAGCTGTATAGGTGATATATCTAGCCATGGGTTAAAAAATAGGTTTTTTCTTTTGAGAATATGAGAGTTTTGTTCCACCACCATCTTTGACCCACAAGTCCATTCTAAGTTCATGTTTACTTTATCTGTCAACCAGAAAAGTAATTATTAAACATTGCTTATGCAATAGAGTGATGAAACATTTCTTGTACAATTAGAGAGAAAAAACTATCTTCCTTTTATTGTTTCTAGTTGTGCTTTAAGGAAAAACATTACTTGAATGTATTGCAAATTTTGTTTTTTACCATAAAGATGATAAGACAAACTTATCATGTTAAAGAATCATTACACACCGAGGTTTAATATATATCATTTAACAACCATCATTATCCAAGAGTCTGTTAAAATTTGACATAAAGGTTCCACACTTTCCATGTTGCTGATTAAGTTGTAAATCTGATGTTTTGAATAATTCTCATGGAAGCCAATTCAATTCCAAGGGGATCATGTTGTAATTTGGTGTTGTGGCTTTTGAGGCAACACGAATAGTCTTGTTTTAACTAATTTTGGCTATTAAGGGGTTTGGTATTAATCCATTAACATCACTATGTTTACTTGTCTTGATTGGGGTCGAAGCTTCAAGACATCAATGAGTGCTATAAATGGAGAAACTTTAGAGTGGTTTTGATATATTCATATAGAGAGCTACCACCTAAAATTTAAATTTTGGAATACAATCCCACTTTTATTCAAGTATGCCATTCATTACACATATTCTTTTCCATGATCTCTACCTGCAAAATATTATGCTTCACTATTTTTCATAATTTTTCCATATGCTACCACATTACAAACTTTTCAAGGCTTGAAACTAGTTCACTCTTATTTTCTATTAGTTTCATCGATCACCGTGATAAGTATTCTATGTAAAATAAAATGTTCAAAGTTTATTTTAAAGGTTATCAGGTGGAGATAAAAATATTATTGGGGCTTGATTTAGGGTTTTTTAGTGATAGGGTTTGACTAGGTTTGTTATGACTAGTTAAGACTTCTTAACTAGACGATTTCTTAAAGATATTCCTTGAGATTTGGATGTGTATCAGTTAGACCATTTCTTAGGGAGGCCTTGAGATTTGGAGTCTTTGTAGAGTATGTTATTGACTTTAGCTATGTACTCATGTTTCCAATGACAACCAATGGTGAAGAAAATGGCTGCTTACACTTCATCCATGCTCCAAAATTAGCAAGAGATGATGTCTCAGTCAGACTCTAATGGAAAAGTGATTGATGTTCACAATGAGTTTAGAGCATTAACAGCAGACATAATATCCCATACTGCATTTGGTAGCATTTAAAATGACGGCAAAGAAGTATTTAGTTGCAAAAAGAATTGCAAGAAATGGTTGCTAAAGCTGAACAATCTATTTTCATCCCGGGAAGCCAATAACTACACTGTACTTATCTTTCAATTATGGAGTTTTACATGTCACTACAAATTATTAGTACTTGTACCTTTTTTTTATGCTTTTTCCATAACATTCATTAAGACCTGCTATTTTAGAGGCTAGTGCCATAATCCATAGATCCATGCATAAGGTTCTACTAAGTGCTAATATAGTCCATAGAGATTCTATACTAACATAATGCTTCACAGTACTTATAATTAAAGACTGGGGACTTATATTCCTTATCTTTTTTACAGATACATTCCTACAAGAAAGAATAGGTATGCCTAGAAGATTGATAGAAGAGTTAAAAACATCCTGAGTTCTATAATTCAAAGTAGGCTAGAGCCGAGAACAACAAGTGATCATGCTGGCTATGGAAGTGACCTGCTTGGAATTATGATGAAAGCCAACCAGAATGAATTGGGAGGGACTCAAAAAGATCTAAGCATGACAATTGATGAAATCATGGATGAATGCAAGACATTTTTCTTTGTTGGTCATGAGACAACTTCCAATCTGTTAACCTGGGCAGTTCTCTTGCTTTCTATATACCCAGAATGGCAGGTAGTATTAAGGAAATAAGTTATCAGTATTTGTGGCACAGATATACCGGATGCAAACATGCTTAGCAAGATGAAGTCGGTATGTATTCCATTCAATATATTTTTATATTATTTTTTAGATTCCTTAATCAGATAAACTCCAGCTATCATTTTTGTCTTCAAACTGCATCATATATTTCATTCATACTAATATAAAAATCCAGCTATCATTTTTGTCTTGAAACTTAATCATATATTTCATTAAAACTAATATAAATACACGTTAGGATTGATATACCATAAAACCATAAGGTGGTCACACAAGATCCTCTACTTCACATATGTTTGTTTATTGTGTCACATATGTTTGTTTATTGTTCGAGATCAAGATTTTCTACATATTTCCTTAAAAATGTATGCTTGGTTTAGACCCAAATAACTTGCTGGTTTGATATAAGCATTTCTAATCCAGAAGCTAAAACCTAGCCAAGTTGAATGGATTATTTGCTAGACACGATAGTTAGTATAAAAATGATATGCTTGTAAATTGTACCATATACCAAAGACTACCAAAATTCTATCTACTTGTCAAATCATCCATTTGTCATCAAAACTAACCATATTCTAAGGGGGAATTAGAAAAATCAAGAACACTACAAATTAAAAACCATTAAGATTGATGATATTATTATTATTATTATTAGGGGGAATAGGAGAGATGCAATGGATAACTATTATAATGCTTATGTGAGCTTTTTAGCACTATAAAAGAAACCAAACTCACTCTTTAGAAGAAAAGAGTGTTGGAACACAAACTTTCCTATAGTTAACTCTATCACTCATGCTTAATAGAGAAATGAATTCTCTACAATACCTAAGTTGTCTCTACATATTCCAATTTTAGTTTTTCCTCAAGGCTTGGTAAATATCTAGTGACATTATCATTTGTATTACAATATATGAAGTCAATTTCATTTAACTGTGTCTTTTCTCTTAGAGAATGATGATAAGTTTCAATATGCTTTGTCATGGAAAGATAAACTGGATTGTTTGGCTATCACTTTTTGATGGTTGTTAGTACTTTTTCCTTTCTCCTATGTCTTTAAGGATTTCCCTTAGCCAAACTACCTCATAGGTGGCACTACATAATGGTTTATACTCATCTTGTGGTTGTTTCTTACTGCTCCAAGACTTAATTTTGGATCCTATATCAAATGCATATCTAGTGGTGGACTTTTTGTCATCTAATCTCATGCCCTATCTTTAAGAATCAGTAATACGACATTCTTTTTTTTTATTAAATATTTTCTTTCCATTGGAATACCGACACTTATATCCGTCATTATTACAACGTTCAATTTTAAAAACAAAAAATTGTTTCCGTCGGTCGTCCTATCCATGTCGAAAGAGCGACGGTATATCCGTCATAAGAGAGTTGATATATCCATCGCAAGAGCGACGATACGACTGTCGGAAGAGTGATGCAATAAACCTAATAAACGTCGAATATAGCAATAAACCTGATAAACGTCGGAAAACTGACAGTTATGGATCGTCGATATTGCGACGAAGAAAAACATCGGTAGACCGACGGTTTAACTAACATCGGAATATTGACGCTTTTGGTAAAGTCAGTAGACCAATGGTTTCGAGAACATTGGAATAGCGACGCTTTTTATGACGTCGGAATAGCTATGATTTTGATAACGTCGGAAGAGGTAACATCGGTAGACCAACGGTTTCGAGAATGTCAGAATAGCGATGCTTTTTATGACATTGGAATAGCGACAATTCTGATAATGTTGGAAGTGCGACGGACGTCTGGAAATGTCAGAAAAAGTGTCACTCTTCCGACACTTTATTGAAGTGTCGGAATTAAGACGTAACGGCTAACCACGTTTTTCCCCGCTTTAAACTGTCACTCTTGGGATGCCTATGTGTCGGAATAGTGATGATTTGTCCGTCAGAAATTGAGCCAAATGTGCTAATGAAGGGATGGGTTGTCTGGGATGGGGGTGCCAACAGAACTTGGAAGGTGTGTGACTAAGCAGAAGGGGGTGACCAGATTTCCTGAGAGACTTTGTAGCAGAGAAGGGAAGGGCGAGGATGGATTTGTTTTGGTCATTAGCATTTCCAGATGGGATCAAATGTACATTGGGAGTGTGCCCTGGAACAATGAGTTGGTAACTCTTCATTGAGAGTACAAGTGGCGTAGGATTGTAGCGCTGGACATTGGATGTAGCTTTGACTTTGGCAGTGGATTCTGAACTTCGTGGGAAGGAGGTGAATCCTAGTACTAATTTGAGGGTGGAGGTGTGAGCCTTTGGATTCCCTTGTTGATTGATACAGGCATCATGTCCTTCTATTTGTTGGTAGAGAAAATGTGTATATGTGTATATTATTGTAAATACTGTATCGAGCTAAATTTATAACGCTCCATAGATAGTATGGTTATTCATTGGTTGAATCAAAAGTGTATCAGTATATGTGGTTATTATTGTAAATATTGTAATGAGCTATGTTATAAAGCTCCAGTACATGGTATGGATGTCATGATGGTTTTTTCTTTTGAGCAGGTTATTCATTGTAAATACTGCAACGAGTTGTGTTATAAATATCCATAGGTGGTATGCTTTGTTTTTATAAGTTTGCTGGTTTGTAGGTATCATTGAACACCGAGGATGGTGTTCCCCCAAGGGGGAGGTTTCTGTAACAACCCTGGTTAAAATCCATGTAAAAATATATAAGACCACAGTGATGGGACACGTATTCCAAGTTGAATGGTGGGAAAAACATCCTAGCACGTGTTCACTTCAGGCTGAGGAAATTGACAAAGGCTATGGCTAAGGAATTAAAGAGGAAAAAGGTATTTTTGGCACATTTATTTATGAAAATAATGGAAAATAGGAGAAAAGGAAGGTGAAAGGTCACAAGTTACATGTGAGGAGTAAAATGAAGGAAAATAATGGGAAATGAAGAAAATAGAGGCCTCGTTAATAAAAAGGCTTCTCAGGATCAATTGGTAAGCTTTTGCTCACATTTTTGAGCTCTTTCGTTATTCTCTCTCTTTCTCTCCCACTCTTGGACACTTGGAGTTTCTTGGATCATTTTGGCATTGGACCAAGAAAGACAAGAAAGTAGGAAGGAGGAAGCAAGCAATGAGGAGCAGGAATCAAGCAGCTACAACAGGATTCTTCGCAAGTATCAATTTGCATGTGTGTTTTCCTTGCTAGTTTTGGCATGTGGTTCTTTGTTGTCTTGGCATGGGTTTTTTCCAGGTGTGATAGTGTATTCAACATAGCCTTGCCATTTCAGGATAGCCATGGTGTTGTAGAGTTATCATGTTTGGTTTAACTGGATTCATGGATGGATTCGAAGTTGAGTGAGGTGGATCTACGAATGATTATGGAATCGGTTCATGTTTTTCCTCGGTTTAGGGCTTAATAATCTAGGTTTGGATTGCGGTAAAGCCAAAGAGGTGGTTTTCTCTCCATTTCAAGCCTAGGAATCCTGGGTTTGGGATATACGGTAAATACTAGAGAGTATGTCTCGGTTTAGGGCCTAGTGATCCCTCATTAATACTGTGGGTTGCGGTAAATCCTGAGAGACTAGGAGACAAGAAAATTCCTCACGGTTTAGGTAGAGAGAATCCAATGATGCCCATGCTTGTGTTGGCCTTGTGACCAGGTGTAGATCATGGTAAAGCCTTATTTATATTTGATGAGGGTGAGGTGGTTTAGCCTCGAGATGCCCTGGTTGGTTGTTTCCGTTTGAGTCCCACATCCATGCTTGGAATATGGCACAGGGGTGATTGGCCAAAGAGAGATTTGGCTTAGTGAATCTATGGTCGAGTGGAACATGGAAGTCCCATATCTAGTTGGTTTTCACATTCAGTAATGAAGAGTTCATTCCTTTGGTATTTGGTATGCAAATGTACTGGTAATTATGTGGATTTCATTACTGTTGTATCCATGGTATATTTGTTGTTATTATGTTGGTTATAAGCATGTATTTTATCAGTGAATATGTATGTCTCTATCTATGTTTTTACTTTTAAATGAATGCATAATGTATCTATGGTCAAATAGATTGTATTACATCTAATGATGTAAGGGAGAAATGATTCTTAGCGATTCTCAGATAAGTATGAGACCCCTATGTTTAAATATGTTATTTACACCTGTAGATGCAATGTTTGTGACATGTTTGACGAAATTCATGTCATGGTTGTGAGGGGTCCATATGAGTTCTTGATGATGTGATTGATTTCATACCTTTTTTTTAATGTTATTTACTCTCCTAAAGTTTCATGAAGTTATGGGCAGTGACCTGGGCTCTGGGGCTGAAAAGGTGGCATAAATATCAGAATTGTAAGCACAAAAATGAATTTTTGGGGCCCTAGCCATGACCTTGGCTTGGCATGCCCATGAATATAGGCTTCTAGCTGCTCCCTTTACCTTACATGCCCGCTACTAAGGCTCAAAGGGGTAAAAAATCAGTTCCCCCTCAGGGTTCAAGGGTTTGGGAGGTTGGGTTACCTCCTGGAGGTGTTGTTGATGTTGTGTACGGTATGTTTGTCAGGTTTTCGTCGCTTCCACTTCCTTAAGGTCATCTAGGAGGTTGAATCTCATATTAGTAGCCTCTCGTCACATGTTTACCCCAGTTGGCCGGTTACTTGGGTAGATGTGGGAAGGGGGTGTTACATTAGCAAATGAATGGGCATATTAGGAAAACTTACGCAAACTAGAGTGGCCAAAGTTGTCATGGATAAAGTGTTGAATTTATTAAAAAAAAATTAAGGGAGAGCTCAAAGCGGCCACAAAACTAGGGTCCTTGATAAAAAAAACTCTTTGACGATCCTTTCGATTTTTGGAAAAAAACCACAAGAAGCCCTTTGAATAGAAATATAGATCTATATTCAAGGACCAGGTTTGATGCACCCATTACCAGATGGTGAATGTTGATGGTCAAATCCCATTAAAATGACAGATTATGACATTTCACTCATAGGATAAGCTAAAAAAATTGGATTGGGGTTTTGTCGCCTCTAGTTTTGGAATATCTTCGACTTGTTCTACAATAAGGGTTGGCCCTAAGAGATATTTGGGAGTTAGTTGCAAGAGTTGTGACTTTAGAGCATCCTTAAAGGATCGTGGTTGAGAAGAAGAGAGCATATCCCAACTTTGTCTCCTTCGTTAAGTCTTGAGACTAAATGGATTGAAGCATCCTTGAATATACCATAATCTTTAAGAAAAAGCCCTTCTTGAAGTTTTTGACCCCCCTGTACGAGCCACATTGACATGTAAGGGATTCTTGTTTGATCCTAGATTCTAGCTACGAGTGTAGAGACAAAGTTGATGACTCCCATCTGTAGAAAAAGGGTACCCTCTGAGATCGACCTCGCGAAGACAAAAAAACCCGAGTTATCTGAAGCAATGGCATCACCTTGAAGAAGGGAAGAAAATTGCTCAAAAAAAAATTCCTCATAGTTTAACAAATCTGCAATGATGGTGACACAATGAGGGATCTATGAATGAAGGGGAGAATATTAAAGCTAAAAATTCCCTAGGAACAGGGCAACGACTGAAGGCTTTAGGGTTTCCATCACGATCCTTAAAAATCCTCACGTTTTTCAGATCTAGAGCCAACTTTCTTGATCTCATGCATGACCTCCATGCCCTCTACAATAGGCCCAAATGTGATGTGCTTACCGTCCAACCGCAAGGTCTCTGCAGTATAGATGGATTGAGCGCCATTAGTGTTAGGCCAAAATTTTACCATGGAGAGGATGCCTGGCCTAGTACACTTCTTTAAATAGTTCTCATCGAAAAACTTCTCGCCATAGATCGACTTGTAGAAATTATATGCACTACGCATGCATATGTCCAAGATTCTCTTGATCACACACTATCTTAACTTCATGCACAATACAGAATCTATTCCATCATTGATCATCACATGCGGAAATTAAACCAATTGCAATACACACATGAAACCATAAAAATTCACACACATTAACATAGTTGTTTTAACGGGAAAGCCTGAAGCTAAAAACCCTAACTATCTGTATATAATATATGTCATAGAGATCATGTAACAATCCTCATACAAAG
The DNA here is from genome assembly GCA_034641835.2 of Pinus albicaulis. Lineage (NCBI taxonomy): Eukaryota > Viridiplantae > Streptophyta > Pinopsida > Pinales > Pinaceae > Pinus > Pinus albicaulis. The sequence continues at coordinate 923,289,740 of CM076573.1, forward strand.
CTTATCACAAGCTCTTAGTACAATCCAATCGCTACACACTAATCAGGCCCGATCTTGCAAATCCATGCACCGATCTTTGCCAGCCTTTAGCCTGCCTCTACTGCGCAATCCCTGCTAAAGAATGGCTTTGGATGAACTCTAATTTCTCCAGCCTTGCTCATGCAATCCTTAAAGGCATCTCTACTAAATTTGTGGTGCAAACAATGCAACACTATAGTCACAACTGATAGTCACACTTGCTCTTTCACCTACCTCTCCACTGGTCTTCACTGAAATTGTCCATGCACTGTAGTTAACTGATGTATTCTTTAGTTGATTAATGAGTTATTATTTAGTGAATTAATTAACTAATTAATTCACACCACTCTCACTAGTGTATCAATCAGTTATACTAGATACAACTTGCTCAACTGAGTCCAACCAAGTTAAACTAAATACAACTCCACCAACTACTTCTATAACTCCACCAAACTCTGTCACATGAGTTATAACTGAATTCCTCATGCATCAGCTCTAGTAAACCCTCAGGAATAGTGTAATTCCTCATGTCAGCTGCTATGCCACATCTGTGCACTTAACTGAAGTGCTCCAAGAGAACAAGATATTGTTTAGAGTCCAAATATTATTAAGAGCTAATAATATTCGACATATCTATTTTTAGACTAGAAATCTAAAAATAGATTCCGCTCAATATGTCTAAAAATAAAGTCTATATTTTTCCAACTTGATCAATCATTCTACAAATAGCATCCCGTAAACCTATAGAATATGATCGACATGTCTAAAAATAGACATGTCTAAAAATAGACTTGCGCCAAAAATAGCCTGCGGGCCCACTTAGTGAAGGTGACTCTTTTCACTAAGCTCATCATCTTGTTGCAATATCAACACTCCCTCTCAACAAGATAGGGATTATCTACCACCCCGATCCTGCCTCTATGGTATTCGAATTTGCTCCTGGTGAGCGCCTTCGTCAAGATATCAGCATCCCGATCCTCCATAGGAATGTAAGAAAGTAACATGATCTTCCGCTGCACACAATCTCTGATATGATGATACTGGATGTCAATTTGTTTAGATCTATCATGAAATATTGGATTAACCGAGAGTTTAATGCAACTCTGATTATCACAATATATCATAGTAGGATCTAAGTGTGAACCGAACAACCCAACCAGGATCTTCCTCATCCATATAGCCTCGCATGCAACCAAAATTGCCGCCATGTACTCCGCCTCCACTGAATCGAGTGCCACGGATCTCCTCGTTTCTTGCCGTACTCAAGAAACTATTGTAGACCTGAGCACGAAATCCCTCTAGATGTGCTCTTTTCCCGTCTCGTTGGCTCCCCGTCTTACCGCATCCGTGAAGCCATGCCTTCACCTCATCCGACTATTCGTACGTTAAAATCCATATCTCGACAAGCTAATCCGAGATATCTCAATACCTCGTCTCCCCGCCTTCCAAAAGAGCGTGGTAGGCTTAACCATAGCTTGCGAAAGCTGGTTAACTGCATAGCATATATCGGGTCGAGTATTGACCAAATACATCAACGACCCCACCAACTGTCGATAGACAGTGGCATCCACTACCTCCTCCGAAGTAGCATCTCCCTTCCTCCATCCACCAGGAAGAGGGGTATCAACAGGCTTGTAGCCTTGCATGTTGAACCTCTCCAGAATCTCCCGGGCATACTTGCCCTGAGAAACAAACAGTCCTCCGCTGCGCTGCCAAATCTCCAATCCCAGGAAATAATGAAGGATGCCCAGGTCCTTCATCTCAAACTCTTTTGCAAGATCCTCCTTGCATGAGAGTATCAACAGCTCATCACCTGTCAAAATCAAATCATCTACATAAAGTACAATGATCAGCAACTTACCCTCCACCACAATCTGGTATAGGTTAGGATCCGCCTCACTCTTGGAGAATCCAAGTCCGGTGAAATAACTGCCTATCCGTGTGTACCAAGCACGAGGTGCTTGTTTCAACCCATACAACGCTCTCTTGAGCCTGCACACATGCGACTCGCTGCTGAAGATCTCGAAACCTTCGGGCTACTCTATGTACACCTCCTCCTCAATGACCTGCTGAGGAAGGTACCACATCCATCCGATGAATGTGCCAACGCATCTGCGCTGAGAGAGCAATGATGGTCCGTATGGAAGAATACCCTGCAAGAGGTGCAAAGGTTTCTTCATAGTCAATTCCCTCGATCTATGAGAAGCCTCGGCAACAAATCTTGCCTTGTACTTCTCGATGCTCTCATCGCCACTTGCTTCACTTTGTAGATCCATCTCGAACCTACCACCGATTTCCCTCCGCCTTGGGACAATCTCCCATGCACCGTTTCCTCGACAATCGAATCATACTCTTCCACTACAGCATCTACCCATGCAAATGGTCCTCCATGCCTTCCTCGAAAGAGGATGGTTCTCGTCACGATACACTTGCTCATCGCAGCCATGTATCCAGTATATCGGTAAGGTGATTGTCTTTATTTGCGGTATGATGTAGGTGCTCCTACAATCTTCTTTGCATCAAGATTCAATCGCTCAGCTTCTGTAGTGCGCTTCCGCCCTCTGATGGTTGGCGCTGCATTATTGGTTTCTTAGACTCCATGAACCTCCTCTTGTGGCTGATCCACATCCCAAGGCTCATCCTTAGGAACTAATAGCTCCTCATATGCATGCAAGTGTGGCTCACTCTCAAGCGAACAATTCATGGCTTTCTCCTCATGAAATTTGATATCCCATCGCACAATAGTCTTCTGACTGCCTGGAAAATACACACGATAGTTGTGGGGTGTTTCTATGTACCCCACAAATATCCCAACCTCTGCAGTCGGCTCCAGCTTCTTCCTGGCATCCTTCATCACATGAATGTAAACAGGTGAGCCAAAATTCTTCAAATGAGAAATATCAGGCTTCTTACCAGAAAACGCCTCCTCGGGTGTACTCATGCCAAGTACTCTGTGAGGACAACGGTTTTGCACATAAACCGCAGTATTTCATGTCTCCGCCCACAAGTGTATGGGAAGGCCCTAATCATGCAACATCGCCCGTGTAGCACCCACGATCGTTCTGTTCTTCCGCTCCACGACCCCATTCTGTTGTGGGTTATGAGGCGCTATGAGCTCTCTTCGAATTCCTTCTGCGCTGCAAAAGTCCTTGAATTTTCTAGAGATGAATTCACCACCATTGTCGCTCCTAAGAGCCTTCACCTACTTCGCTGACTCTTTCTCCACTAGTCCCTTGAACTCACAGAACTTTGAGTATGTATCGCTCTTCTTCTGCATGAAGAAGATCCAGCACTTCCAAGAAAATTCATCAACAAAGATCACATAATACCTGTGCTTTGTTGTCGAAGCTACTGATAAAGGTCCACACATGTATATATGAATTCTCTCAAGGATCTTCATGGCGCGACTATCCTTCTCATGAAAGGTGGATTTCACAAATTTTCCCAAAGTACATCCCTTGCACTGATCTGAATGTGCAAGTGTACCTTTGGGAAGCCCAGTAGAAATCTGCTGCCAAATTTTTAAAGCTCCATGGTGAAGATGGCCCAATCTCCTGTGCCATAGCTCGCCCTCATCTTAGCTCACCACTCCTTCTTCTTTGCCTGCCATTGCTACGTAGCCATCTACATGTAATTGATAAAGGTCCTTAAATCAAACCCCTATCCTTCGGGTTTCACCAGTTGCCTTACTGCGCAGGAAAGCCTTTCCCTCGCTAAAGACAACATCATATCCCTTGTCTTCCAACATAGCCACAGAGATCATATTCTTCTTCAATCCTGGAACATGCATGACATCCTTTAATATGAAGGGTTTAATAGACTCCCTCTCAAAGGAAATGGTTCAGATACTCGCCGCATCAGACGGCTCATCATCGCCATATCGATGTGCACTCCAAGATCTCTCTCATCCAGATTTCAACAAATATTTGTCTCCGTCATATGGAAAGACGCACCACTGTCAAGAAACCACACTGATCCCATCACACTTGAGACCAAGCATGCGATCAGCAAAAAATCTAGCTCAAACTGCGAGGCTAAGGCCTCTCCAGTTGCAGATCCAGCAGCCTTCTTATTTTTCTTCTTCTATGGACAATCAGTGGCGTAATGTCTGTGTTGGTGACAGTGAAAGCACTTCACCTTGGACATGTCACGCTCTTTGCCATCCGCACTGGATTAAGAAGGATTTTCTTCCCCTTCCCTTTCCTTGCTTTGGAAGCCAAAGCGCAATCCTCTTAATCATCATTATTTGATGAAGATCCATCCCTGGTACTTTGCCTTATCTCCTCCTGCACAAGATCCGACCAAAGTCGCTCCCATCCTGGCAGTTTCTCCCGACCATTGACAGAGTCCTCGTAGCTATGCCAACTCTTCGGAAGCCCAAGGAGAGCCAAGCCCACCGCTGGGTCTTCTTCGTCCACACTAACTCCTACACTCCCAAGCTCATCCTCAAAGGGGAAAAACTTGTCAAGTATACCGAAATAGTGTCATTCTTCTCCATTTTTATTTTCCGAGCTTGTCTTTAAGCGCCAACTTCCTTTGGTCACTTCTGCTTTGGAAAAATTCTATCAAAGCCTTACACATCAAGAATGGAGTGACTTTACCATGAAGGCTAGATACAATGTGATCGTTCACACCTTCCAACAGAATCCTTCGACACCTTTCTACCTTCTTTTTCCATGCGTCAAGTGCGGCTGCATCGCTAGAACCTGGTTTAGGAATTTCAGCATCTATGAATTCCTTCAACCCATTATCCTCCAGCACCGCCTCCATCATGTCCTTCCATGCAATATAATTCGAGCTGCCTCAAGGGCATACTCCAATTGCAATCCAATGAAAGACATTTCAATGAATGCTCAACTTCGACACCAAGAAAACACTGCAGCAATTTTGAATTCCACCAACACAAAACTCAACTATTTCAATAATTTCAATCTGCTCCAATGATCAATATCCTTTTGAAATCATGTAGAAATTATATGCACTACACATTCATATGTCCAAGATTCTCCTGATCACACACTATTTTAACTTCATGCACAATATAGAATCTATTCCACCATTGATCATCACATGCGTAAATTAAATCATCGAGAATACACATTGGCGAAAACCATAAAAATTAATATTATTAACACAAACCTGTTTTAACGTATATGTCAAGCTAAAAACCCTAACTATCTGTATATAATATATGTCATAGAGATCATGTAACAATCCTCATACAAATCTTATCACAAGCTCTCAGTACAATCCAATCGCTACACACTAATCAGGCCTGATCTTGCAAATCCATGCACCGATCATTGCCAGCATTTAGCCTGTCTCTACTGCGCAATACCTGCTGAAGAATTGCTTTGAATGAACTCAAATTCACCTTATATTGACTACGCAATCCTCATTGGCATCTCCAATGAATGTGTGGTGCAAACAATGCAACACTATATTCACAACTGATAGTCACACTTGCTCTTTCACCTACCTCTCCACTGGTCTTCACTGAAACTGTCAATGCACTGTAGTTAACTGATGTATTCTTCAGTTGATTAATGAGTTATTATTTATTGAATTAATTATTAATTAATTCACACCACTCTCACTAGTGTATCAATCATTTAGACTAGATACAACTAGCTCAACTGTGTCTAATTGAGTTAAACTGAACACAACTCCACCAACTACTTCTACAACTCCACCAAACTCTGTCACATGAGTTCTAACTGAAGTCCTCCATGCAATTGCTCCACTTAACCCTCAGGAATAGCGTAATTCCTTCTGTCAGCTCCTGTGCCACATTTGTGCACTTAACTAAAGTGCTCCAAGAGAATAAGTTAATGTTTAGAGTCCAAATATTATTAAGAGCTAATAATATTCGACATATCTATTTTTAGACTAGCAATCTAAATATAGATTCCACCTAATATGTCTAAAAATAGAAGTCCATCTATTTTTCCAACTTGATCAACCATCCACAAATATCATCCTGCAACTCATAGAATATGATCGACATGTCTAAAAATAGACATAGTCTAAAAATAGACATTGTCTAAAAATAGACTTTGCGCCAAAAATAACCTGCGGGCCCACTTAGTGAAGGCGACTCTTTTCACTAAGCCCATCATCTTGTTGCAATCTCAACACGACTAATCATCAGTGTTGTTGCCCTGCGTGAAGTCACTGCCCTAGCACATAAACCTTGAGATCATGGAATGGAATGTTGAACCCTTGAAGTGCAGGGGCTTACTGATACACAACGTGCAAAATTTCTTGGCCATCTTCAACACCACATCAACATAGAAGTACATCACGATCCTGCAAGAGGGGCATCGTTGACTTGCATATCAAAGAAAGTCTTTGGGTTCAACACCTTGAGTTCGAATCCACTAAGGTTAGTGTTGCCTTTGTGCCAATGCTTAGCAACAAATATCTAATAATATATAAAATCATTCCAAGTATTATCTTTAAACTTCATAGAGATGTAATATTTAATATTATTGATGTTCTTAATTTAATTATCTTATTTTATGTTCCAATAGTTACACGAAGACTCAAAATCTCTAACCCATGCTCTTTTAAGAAAGTGGTGGCTATTACTCGTACTAGAAGTAACAACATGAGCTCATTTCTACTAACTTAAGAAATTTTTTACTATAGATATAAATATCTATTCACGGCTTTAGACTACATGGAAGTACTTCCATATTCAAACAAGTATAGAATGGGGTAAGAGTTTTGCATTTTTCTCTTAAATTAGAGTTTATGAAGCATATTTGGATTTGCTCAATTTGATTTCGAATGTTGCAAGCCCGTACTTCACAACCAAAGAATAATCATGTTAATTAAAACTAAAGTGTTGAAAAAAAAAAATTATCCTAATCCTGGATCATGGAATTTTTATGTTTATTTTCAAGATTGTAATAAGCTTTCCAAATGCTAGTGATTTTGTTCTTAACATTATGGTTCTTATGCAAATGGTATTTGAAACTAACATCTAACTTATTGTGAGATTCCATCTCTTCAAGGATGTTCTCCACACAAAATCAAAGGAAAATATTTTTCTTGGATTTAATTATCACAAACTTCGTTTTGCGTATATGAATGGTAAGCTTGTAATCTGTGTAGAACTAATGGAGTAATTTGAGGCTTTTTTTTTCTTCAGTTAGGCAGGTGGGACCACCCATGGGTTTTAAATCTATGACCTTAACATCAAGGAGTGCCTTAATAATACACCCAACCTCCATCTATTCAAAGCCTAATGGGCATTGAAGAACTTTGAGATGCACAAGGAGATCTTGAATAGTTGTTGCAAGGAGAGGAACATCATGAATGTATAAGAGAATTATGGGAATGTTGAGATTCAACAAGATGATGAGCTTAATGAAAAATCAGTCACCTTCACTAAGTGGGCCCGCAGGCTATTTTTAGGTGCAAGTCTATTTTTAGACTATGTCTATTTTTAGACATGGTGATCATATTTTAGAAGTTGCAGGATATTATTTGTGGATGGTTGGTCAAGTTGGAAAAATAGATGAAATTCTATTTTTAGAATATTGTTTGAAGTCTATTTATAGATCGTCTATTTATAGATCGTCGATCTAAAAATAGATGTGTCAACTATTATTAGCCCTTAATAATAATCAGACTCTAAATATCAACTTATTCTCTCGGAGCAATTAATTTCATTATACAGATTTGGCAAATCAGTGGGCTGAAGGAATTACGCAATTCCTAGGGTTGACTGGTGGTTCATGCATGGAGGACTCAGTTAGAACTAAAGTGGAAAAGTTATGACAGAGTTGGAAGAGTAGTTCATGGAGTTTTTATTCAGTTTAACTCAGTTATTGGAGTTAAACTCAGTTGAGCTAGTTGTATCTAGTCTAACTGAATGATACACTAGTGAGAGTGGAGTGAATTGATTAGTTAATTAATTCACAAATAATAAATCATTAATCAACTAAACAAATACAACAGTTAACTACAATGCGTGTCAGTTCCAGTGGAGACCTAGTGGAGAGGTAGGTGAAAGGGTGAGATGGACTATCTACTGTGACTATAGTGATGCATTGATTGCATCACACACACATTGGAGTTGCCAATGAGGATTGCGCAGTCAAGGCAAGGGTAATTCGAATTCATTCACTGGTATTCTTCAACAGGGATTGCGCAGTGGAGGCAGGCTATCAGGTGGCAAGAAATCAGTGCATGGATTCGTAGATTTCTTCATGTTAGTGTGTGACGATTGATTGTACTGAGAGCTTGATGTACTAAGCTTTGTATGAGATTGTTACATGATCACCATGATACATAATATATGGTAGTTAGGGTTTTTAGCTTCAGGCTTTCCTGTTAAACAACTGTGTTATGTGCGATTGTTTTTATTGCTTCATGTGTTTGCAATTGATTTTCCGCAAAATATCAACAATGGAAGGATTTTGTATTTAGCAAGAAGATAAATATTGTTAGATCAGGAGAATCTGGATATGTAATGCATATGTTATATAATTTCTACATGGTATCGGAGCAGTGTTAATTCTTGAAGATGGCAATTGTGAAGAATTGCTGAGTTTGTGTGGGTGGGAAATTCAAATTTGCTGCAGAAAATTCTTGGTGCGCCAGTTGAGTATACATTGAAATGTCTTTCAATGGGTTGCGATTGGAGTATGATCTTGATGGCAGCTTGAATTACATGGCTTGGAAGGACAGGGTGGAGGTGGTGTTGGAAGATAATTGACTGAAGTAGTTCATTGATAGCAATGTTCCTAAGTTGGATTCTAGTGATGTTGCAGGACTTGACGCATGGAAAAATAAGGTAGCAAATACAAGAAGAATTTTGTTGGAAGGTGTGAAGGACCATATTGTGTCCAACCTTCACGGGAAAGCCACTCCATTTGCAATGTGGAAGGCTTTGACAGATTTTTTCCAAAGCATAAGCGACCAGAGGAAGTTGGCGCTTAAAGATAAGCTCAAAAAAATAAAAATGGAGAAGGGCGACAATATTCCAAAATATTTCACGAAGTTTTTCCACTATAAGGATGAACTGGGAAGTGTGGGAATTACTGTTGATGATGAGGACTTGGTGAGCTTGGCTCTCCTTGGGCTTCCGAAGAGTTGGCATAGCTACGAAGACTTTGTCAATGGACGGGAGAAACTGCCGGGATAGGAGCGACTTTGGTCGGATCTTGTGCATGAGGAGATAAGGCGAAGTACCAGGGATGGCTCTTCATCGAAGAATGAAGATGAAGAGAATTGCGCTTTGGCTACCAAAGCAAGGAAAGGGAAGGGGAATAAATTCCCTTCAAAATCCGAAGATAAAGCAAGAAGCAGGATTTGTCCAAAGTGAAGTGTTTTCACTGTCACGAACATGGGCATTTCGCCACTAACCACCCACAGAAGAAGAAGAACAAGAAGGTTGTTGGAGCTGCAGCGGGTGAGGCCTTAGCCTCGCAATTTGAACTTTATTTCTCCTTGATCGCATGCTTGGTTTCAACCGCAATGGGATCGGTGTGGTATCTTGATAGTGGTGCGTCTGTCCATATGACGAGAGACAAGGAGTTGTTTAGTGACTTGGAGGAGAAGGACCTCCAAATGCATATAGAGATGGAGTCAGGTAATCCATTTCTGTTGAAATAAGTTTTGCATGTTCCAGGTCTGAAGAAGGACTTGGTCTCGGTCGCAATGTTGGAAGACAAATGTTATGATGTTGTTTTCAGTGAGGGAAAATCTTTCCTTTGACATAAAACAACGGGTAAAACCAAGAAGATATGGATTCGAGTTAAGAATCTCTATAAGCTAGAGGTAGAAGGTTGCACTGCAATGGTGGGCAAAGCAGAAGAAGTGGTGAGCCGGGATGAGGGCGAATTATGGCACAGGAGATTGGGCCATCCTCACCATGGCGCTTTGAAGATTTTGAAACAGATTTCTACTGGACTTCCCAAGGGTACTCTTGCGCAGTTAGATCAGTACAAGGGATGTACTATGGGTAAGTTTGTGAAGACCACCTTTCATGAGAAGGAGAACCAAGCTTCGGTGATCCTGGAGAGAATTCACACAGACGTGTGTGGACATTTCTCGGTTGCTTCAACAAAAAAACACAGGTATTATTTTATATTTGTTGATGACTATTCTCGTAGATGTTGGATCTTCTTCATGCAGAAGAAGAGCGAAACATTCTCAAAGTTCTGTGAGTTTAAAGCATTAGTGGAGAAGGAGTCGGGGAAGCAAGTGAAGGCTCTACGGAGCGATAATGGTGGTGAATATATCTCGGGCGAATTCAAAGACTTCTATAGAAAATAAGGAATTCAAAGAGAACTCATAGCGCCTCATAACCCACGGTAGAATGGGGTCGCGAAGAGGAAGAACAAAATTATCGTGGGTGCTGCACGAGCTATGTTGCATGACTAGGGCCTACCGATGCACTTGTGGGCAGAAGCATGCAACATTACGGTTTATGTGCAAAATCGTTGTCCTCATAGAGTACTTGGCATGAGTACACCTGAAGAAGCTTTTACTGGTAAGAAGCCTGATATTTCTCATTTGAAGATTTTTGGCTCATCTGTTTACATTCATGTGACAAAGGACGCCAGGAAGATGCTGGAGCCGACTGCAGAAGTTGGGATATTTGTGGGGTACACATAAACACCCCATAATTATCGTGTGTATTTTCTAGACAGTCGAATAACTGTGGTACGATGGGATATAAAATTCAATGAGGTGAAAGCTATGAATTTGTCGCTTGAGAGGGAGCTACACTTGCATATAGAGGAGGAGCTACTAGTTCTAAAAGATGAGCCTCCAGATGTTGATTAGCCACAGGAGGATATTCATGGAGTGGAGGAGTCCACTCATGCAGAACCAAACATCATAACAAGCATAAAGCGTACCACAGAAGCTGAGAGACTGAAGCTTGATGCGACACAGAATGTAGGAGTCCCTATATCACAGCGCAAACAGATACAGTCACCTGACCGATTTACTGGATACATGGCTCTTATGAGCAAGTTTATCATGACAGAGACATATTCTTTCGAAGAAGCAGTGCAGGAGCCCACATGGGTAGATGCCATGGTGGAGAAGTATGACTCCATTGTCAGAAACAATGCTTGGGATATTGTTCCAAGGCCGGTGGGTAAATCAATTGTAGGATCAAGATGGATCTACAAGGTAAAGAAAGCTCTTGAAGGGAGCGTCGAGAAGTATAAGGCAAGATTTGTTGCCTGGGGCTTCTCACATATCGAGGGGATTGATTATGAAGAAACCTTTGCACCTGTCACACGGTATTATTCCATAAGGACCATCCTTGCTCTCTCAGCGCAGATGGGTTGGCACATTCATCGGATGGATGTGAAGATTGCGTTCCTTAATGGGATTATTGAGGAAGAGGTGTACATTGAGCAGCCTGAAGGATTTGAGATCTTTAGCAGCGAGTCGCATGTGTACAGACTCAAAAGAGCATTGTATGGGCTGAAGCAAGCACCACATGTTTGGTACACACGGATCGACAATTATTTCACTGGGCTTGGTTTCACCAAAGGTGAGGCGAATGCAAACCTGTATCAAATTCTGGTGGAGGGTAAGCTTTTAATCATTGTTCTTTATGTTGGTGATTTAATACTAACGGGTGATGAGTAGTTGATACACTCATGCAAGGCAGATCTTGCAAAGGAGTTTGAGATGAAGGATTTGGGCCTCCTTCTTTATTTCCTTGGATTGGAAATATGGCAGTGAGAAGGTGAACTGTTTGTGTCTCAAGGCAAGTATGCCCGAGAGATACTGGAGAAGTTTCACATGCAAGGCTGCAAGCCTATCGACACTCCTCTTCCAGGAAATTGGAGGAAAGAGGATGCTACATCGGCAGAGGTAGTGGATGCCAATGTTTATCGACAGTTGGTGGGTTCGCTCATGTATTTAGTTAATACAAGACCGGACATATGCTATGCGGTGAACTAGCTTTCACAAGTGATGTTTAAGCCTACCAAACTCTTTTGGAAGGAAGGCAAGCATGTCCTGAGGTATCTCAGGGGCACATCTGAGTATGGCTCATGGTACAAACAGAAGGATGAGGTGAAGTTGCATGGCTTCACTGATGCAGATTGGGCAGGCAGCCCAACGGAAGAAAGAGCACATCAGGAGGGATTTTCAGTATCGGATCTACAACAGTTTCTTGGTACAGCAGGAAACAAAGATCCGTGGCACTCAGTTCAGCAGAAGCAAAATACATGGTAGCAAGTCAAGCTGCATGTGAGGCTATCTGGATGAGGAAGATCCTGGTCGGTTTGTTTGGTTCACATTTAGATCCTACAGTGATACATTGCGATAATCAGAGTTGCATTCAACTCTCGATTAATCATGTGTTTCATGATAGATCTTAACATATTGATATCCGGTATCATCATATTAGAGATTGTGTGCAGCGGAAGATCATGTTGCTTCAGTACATTCCTACAGAAGATCAGGATGCAAATATTTTGACGAAGGCACTCACCAGGAGCAAATTTGAATACCATAGAGGCAGGATCGGGGTGAAGGATAATCCCTATCTTGTTGAGAGGGAGTGTTGAGATTCAACATGATGATGAGCTTAGTGAAAAATCAGTCACCCTCACTATATGGGCCCGCAGGATATTTTTAGGTGCAAGTCTATTTTTAGACATGGTGATCATATTTCAGAAGTTGCAGGATGCTATTTGTGGATGGTTGGTCAAGTTGGAAAAATAGATGAAATTCTATTTTTAGAATATTGGGCGAAGTCTATTTATAGATCGTCGATCTAAAAATAGATGTGTCGATTATTATTAGCCCTTAATAATAATCAGACTCTAAATATCAACTTATTCTCTTGGAGCACTTAATTTCAGTATACAGATTTGGCAAATCAATGGGCTGAAGGAATTATGCAATTCCTAGGGTTGACTGGTGGTTCATGCATGGAGGACTCAGTTAGAACTGAAGTGGCAAAGTTATGATAGAGTTGGAAGAGTAGTTCATGGAGTTGTTATTCAGTTTAACTCGGTTATTGGAGTTAAACTTAGTTGAGCTAGTTGTATGTAGTCTAACTGAATGATACACTAGTGAGAGTGGAGTGAATTAATTAGTTAATTAATTCACAAATAATAACTCATTAATCAACTGAACAAATACAACAGTTAACTACAGTGCATGTCAGTTCCAGTGGAGACCCAGTGGAGAGGTAGGTGAAAGGGTGAGATGGACTATCTGCTGTGACACACACATTGGAGTTGCCAATGAGGATTGCGCAGTCAAGGCAAGGGTAATTCGAATTCATTCAGGGGTATTCTTCAGCAGGGATTGCGTAGTGGAGGCAGGCTATCAGGTGGCAAGAAATCAATGCATGGATTTGCATATTTCTTCATGTTAGTGTGTGATGATTGATTGTACTGAGAGCTTGATGTACTAAGCTTTGTATGATATTGTTACATGATCTCCATGATACATAATATATGATAGTTGGGGTTTTTAGCTTCAGGATTTCTCGTTAAACAATTGTGTTATATGTGATTGTTTTTATTGCTTCATGTGTTTGCAATTGATTTTCCGCAAAAGATTAACAGTGGAAGGATTTTGTGTTTAGCAAGAAGATAAATATTGTTAGATCAGGAGAATCTGGATATATAATGCATATGTTATATAATTTCTATAGGGAATGTGTTTGGACATTTTAACACCAATGCAGTCCCCCTCTTCATAATGTTGCTCATTTCTATCGATACAGATGTCAAATAGGTTGGAAGAAGGGTCACATCCTCGCTTACCTCCAATATTACAGTTAATGTTCATAGAATCATCAACCACTTGTTATAAGATTACAACTTAGCAATAACCTTTTCATAGGACATATTCAAAATGCCATGGATTTTTAAGGGAATACTAATTTCTTTCAGTGTTTTCTAAAGTTTAGCTCTAGGCACAATGTTGGAGATTTTTTTAAAATCGATGAAACAATACATAAATCTCTTTCTCCCACCTGCAATCCTCATTAATAACTTAATGGTAAAGTAATTGGTTATAACATATTGACTTTTAGACTTTAATTATCCTTTACCTCCATTATTAATGTTAACACTTAAAAGTAAAAAATCACAATATTTAAAACCTCATGTAAAGGTCCAACTATGGTAGTTTAAAGTAAGAAAATAGAATTTATTTATTTATTCAAACTATTGTTTTTAGATTAGGCTAGCCTTAACATTGGATGGAAGAACAATTTGCCCAATAGTGATATGTTGTCACGAGGATTGTACAAGACTTGATCAAGCTTGGATGCCTCATGCAGTTTAATCCCCACAATTAAATTTCACCCCAACCTCTCCCCATAAAAATTGAACTAAAAACTTGATGGAGATTAAACCCCACACAAACCAATTAATCTACATCTCATTAACAAGAAAATCAATTTATACCATCAAAACTTCTATATATATACTACTTTGTAGCCGTAGAGACAACATTTTCCACTCTATGATCTTCCATATCCTTCATTATAAACAACATTTTCCAGTTTGTGATCTTCCATACTTCATCACAGTGGATAAAACCACCAAGTCAAAATAATTTTTTGGTGGGCCCCATGCCTTTTTGAAATTAGATAGCATAGTAAGTGTTGTAAGGCATATGCCAATGAAAATGATGTGTAGTGATTGTAGATTCCTACCCTTCCTTTATTGAGTCAAAGTAAGGGACATATACGTGGTTCTCGAAACTTAGAACACAATAAAAGTTATTGGGTAAAAATGTTAAAATAAATATGTTTTTCCTATTATAAACCATTATATATGTTTAATGAAAATATTCTATTGATTTAAGGTAGTACCATTGAAAATAAAATATAAAACTCATATAATATTTGTGAATCTACACCAAGATGACCCCACATCTTAGAAAATGTGACACAACTAACATTTGGATTCCCCTTAAAGCCAATTTTAAAGGAAGCACAAACAATGTATCTACTAGACAAGACCGGGATCAAATCAGGGATAACCTTCCAAATCCAAAGTCCCTAGATTAATTGACACACTTAAACATTTAAGAGATATTTCCAAGGTAAAGGTACCCAAATAAGACAAGGGGAGTTCGACCTTCAAGGCTAAATAATCATTCCCAACCAAATAGCTGGTCCCTTGACCATTCTCCACCTTCCCTTTGCCTTTGAATTTATGTTGGTGTACACAATTTGGAACCAATGACACGTGGTCTTTGCACCTTCTATTCACTAATTCACCAAGAATTGGTTATTTGGCATATTTGGCCAATGGAAGCATTAACACAATTTCCATATTATCACGACTGTGTCGTTGCTACATCAACATGACAAGTGTGTTGGGGCTTTCTTGCATAGATCACATGGACCACTACTATGTATTCTCATGTTTTCCTCACCTTTACCACATGGACCACCATTCTCGTAATTTGCAATTATCTTTATTTGTAATCAATCATATATCACCCTCAACATCTTTATGAAAATCAGGACACCAATTACAACGGTACATCAACATTTCTTGACTCTCATTTTTAATAAATTTAATACTTTAATATTATTATTTCCTAACCCTCATTTTTAATAAATTAAATAATTTGCTATTATTATTAGTAGTTTACAATCTATATCTCTCTTTTTACACTATCACAATTTATGGGTCCAATGTCTCATTTTCACCCTATGTGGGCCTAATAGTCTCATTTTGATCCCTAAAATTTAGAGTCGAATATTCAATTTCAATTTTATTTTTATTTTGCAAATTAAATAGACAAAGATTTTGTACCTCAAAATAACAATATATATCAACAAATTATATGGTTATTGAAAAAGAAATTTTAACAATGCATCGTTTGTTTGTTTGTTGGAATGAGTATTTCTTAATTATTTTATTTATAATATTTAATTACATAAATTTATGGTTGTTGTTATTATATTTTTTTAATAAATATTATATATATTTATTTATGAAAATAAATATATATAATATTTATATAAATATATAAATATATAAATATATATTTATTATATTCTTTTAATATATATTATCTAACCTATATGAAGTATTATTAAACAATTATATTGAGATGTGTCCAAAATTTGAAATTGTTTATAATAATAAAATAAATTTTCAAAATAATATATGTGTGTGTAATTTTAAATATATATATGTGTGTGTGTGCGTGCGCGTGTGAGACTTTTTTTTTAACAATAAATTATTATAGGTTTATATTTTAATGAATTCTTTTAACAATAAGCATACTATAAAAAAAACATAAACATCACTAAATAAATTTATAGTAATTGCAACTTTTTCTTGATGACCTTTGTAAGTCATGAAATTCATGTATGTATTTAGTATTGCCACATCATCATATGCATTTAATATTGCGATTTTTTTGGAGTTTTTAGTGTCGGAATCTGACAAAAAAATTTGAGGTGAAATCTTGATTTTTGTTATTTAAACTAGTTTTTTTTATTATATATATGGATTCATCACCCTAAAAACCCCTAGGGCACTTCGATTATGCAAGGTTACCCATCAAACTTCTGTTTTCAATGAATACCTGCCATATTTTAAGAAATTAGACCGGAAAACCTTCAAAAAGTCGCACTAAAGACAACTCGATTTAGTATTGCCACATCATCATATGCATTTAGTATTGCCACATCATCTTATTGTTGTTGGATTATCTTTTATTCCTTAACTTTTTAGATAACCTGTTAAACAGTCTGGCCACTTAGTAGGGTGTGGAGTTGATTCTTACCAAATCCTTAACCATTTGCCAAAGAGATGCACACTTTGCCTGTAACTCTTGAATTTGATGTTTCTAGTTGTGCAGGGTTTCCATCATAGATGCAACTTCAAGGTCTCTTGTCTCATCTTGAGTTTGCACTTTGTTAGTTGATGAACTTAATGTGTTTCTATTTCTAGTAAGACATGCCTCTTATCTTATGAATATTCTTTGTTTTTTAGATGTTTTACATAAAGAACAACTTGCAACATGCCCATGATCCATCTTACTCCTACCATAATAGCTACGTGAGTGATTTTTCACCACTCACCATACTAAATCCAACTATTCAACCCTCATAGTTTAGTGTTACAATAGGGTGGAGTCAGACAACTAGACCTTACTTTTTATCATAAAATGAGATTGTTGTTGCTAAGTAGACATGGGTTTGACCCTACAATCTTGAATTGCTCAATCGCCAAAATCAACTAGGAAATCACAATTGCCACTAGAGGAGCCTTGCATTCCCGATTTTCCAATCCCCATGAAGTTCACCTCAAATCAAATGCCAGTTCAATTCCACCTATCCCTCTCGAGCCATGGATAAAAATGTATAAAGTTGGCTAAATTTCAAATCCACAATCCCACAAAGGAATTCTAGAAGTGTGAAGTGCTAGTGTTAAACCCCAATTCAAGCCATAATGCATTAGAAACGAGAGCAACAACTCTACAACCAATGACAATTCCTCATGCTTCAATGCCACTATCCCAGTTGTGAGGGAAATCATGATCCAAAGTGATTGAAGATGTTGAATCCTTTTGAACTTTTGCATGTGTGAGGGAACTACATAGTGAATGTCTTTTCGTTAATGATTAATGAATACATCCATCCCCACCAAAATTTTGCTCCAAATGCTTAACATGTAAGGATTCATCATGGCGTTTGGTGAAATTTAAATAAGGGGATAGGGTAATATACCTCCCCACCTTTTAAACCTATTTTTCAACATTCCAATATAGTTGCCTTGTTTGTTAGGTTATAAATTTGGTGTTTGAGTTTTTTTGAGTACATGGTAGAACTCAACACTCTCGAATCTAGCGGCCTCTCATTTGCTTTGGGTATTTATTCTTAATAGAGTACCATTGCTTAGAGAGTTGACTTTTAGCAGAATATTGGTGATTAGTACCAAGTCCTCAATAACAATTATGTTCCTTATGCACTTATCATCAATTATCATAAACCCTTGGAATAAAACAAATGCATATGTCTAGTTATTGGTAACTTTCCATAGTCCCCATTGAAATGTATTTTCCATGTTTCTCTGGGGATCAACATGCCCTTGCACCTACCACCCTTGTTGTGGTTATCATTATTATTGATTATTGTAAAGTATAATTTGTCTCCACATTAGTAGTTTTATTTTAAGTTTTGGGAGGTTGCTAGATCAAATTGGGCATGAGTGATTCTCTCTAACTACTTGACTCTTATTTTGGTGTGTGGTTAAGATGCCTTCTTATCAATTCATTTAGGTGCCTATATAGTGTGTTTATCTTAAGGCAATGCCTTGTGTATTTATATATATAATTATTTTGATGTAACATGTTTCTCTAGCATAGTTTTAGTGTATGTGAAAACCATGTCTATTCTCCCATTTCTCTACATTCTTAAGATCAAAGGGGTGAATTCTATTATATTGTTTGAGTTATCTTATTCATTTTCTTCTTCATTCTTGGAGCGTACCATAAAAAAGGACATTAGTAATATATGATTTGACACATGAGTCATAATTACCAACCTCATTGTATGTGTCAAAGTCCTTGTCGAAACTAAATGCTTTGCTATTTTTGGACCTACATTTTTTCTATGCCATTCTAAGGGATTTTTTTTTTCAAATTTCAAATTCTAAGTTTTTCTATTACAAAGTGATTTGCTATCAACATTGGTTATGGATATTTGTTACAAACAAATGTATTTTTGTTTGAACAAGTTATTAACTCTTCTTTTACATATTTTTGCCTTAAAACATGAAATTGCCTCCTAACCTTAGAATATTTTGAATTTCATTAACCCCATAAATCACCATTACTAACAATGCCTCATAATATAATAATTTTTTAGAGCGCATAATAAAGTACATCTCTACTTCTCTTATGCCCCTTGGCCTTTGTACATATCCCAACTTCTCTTATGTTCCTTTGCCTTTGTACATGTATTGGTTACATGCCCCTCCTTAGAGCTTCTCAAATTGCATTAGCTCATGGACCAACATTATTCATAAAACCACGTGAGTTCTTTTACCACTTCTTGAAACATAAAATGAAGAATACTCAAAACACCTACTTCTTTTATAATTCTATGACTTCATATATGAAGTGCCACATACCCTAACTAGGGCTTCTCAAATTTCATTAGCATGTGGGTTGTCATTACTAACAAAACCACACCAACCATTCATGTACTCTTTTGAGATCATGGAATAAAGAACACTTAAAATACCTACTTCACTTCCTTTGTACATGAAGTGGACACATAACCCCAACTAGAACCTTTCAAATCACATTAACCGATGGATCACTACTATTAACAAAAACACATCAACCTTGTAACACCTTTAAGAGTGTAGAATAAAGGATACTCTAAACACTTAATTTTCTTACAATCCTTTACCTTTGTATATAAAGTGGCCACATGCCTCTATTAGAGCTTCTTAAATTGCATTAGCTCATCATTCTCATCATTAACACAAATATTTTAGCTCCAATGAGAGTATAGAGTAAAGATCAATAAAAACAATTATTACCTTATAATCTTTTGCTTTAAGCTTAAGCTTCTCAAATTGCAATAGAGCATGGACCACACCATTGTGGTTAAATCCACAATAACCCCTCCAAAGCATAGAATAAAGAATACTCCAAATACCTACTCTATAACCCTTCACATTTGTACATCAAATGCTACATCTCCTCAGGAAAGCTCAGACCCTCAAGAGGGTGGGGAAATATGACTTACTCAACATTGAGTAAATCATTAGATTTACCTAACCAACACTACACCTAATACACATATTTTCCTTATAATCCTTTATTTTCATACAGGTAAAATGTCTTGTTTTTTTTGTTGGTGACTAAAGGAATTGACAACTGGGCTAGTTTTGTATTTATATGACACGAGGTCGATTCTGACCTTTAACACTATAACCCCTAGGTGCTTAAGTATGCCCATTTTGTAGACACAAGTAAGTCAAAGGATTTGGACCTCGAATTTCTTGGTACATAACACTTCATTTTCAAGAGCTAAAATGTCTCAAGTTATATTAACACATATATAATCATTAAAAACTAAACTATTAATGATTTGGATTTTTTTGATGTGATCTCATACAAAGTTAGTTATAAAAAATGGTTGGAATTGCATAGTTCTTATTATTAGATTTATATTTTGAATTGCAAAAATAGATTTAGTTGCTTCAAAACCTATTGTTACATCTAGGTTATACAATTTTAATAACTGAAATTTATAATTAATGATTTGTAACTGAAATTTAAATGTATTAAAAAAAAACTAAATCTTAATATGTTCTTTTTTGGTTGAATTTAAGAGCTTTGTATTAATCAAGAGAACTTAAGTACATAGATAAGTTAAGAGAAGTTGAATACATAGATAACTTGAGGTGCACAAAGGGAGTTCAGAAAGCAACCCTCAACTTCTTATACCCATTGGAACTGATTACATAGATGCAAAAAAATCTTATCTATGCCCTTTAGCCGACATGGAAAACTCTTAAACAAAAACCTCTTATACCCATTGGAACTAATTACACACATGCAGAAAAATCTTATCTCTGGCCTTTAGCCGACATGGAAAACTCTTAAACAAAAAAGACATTACAATTCATAAAGCAACCACTTCCTCAATTAACACAGCTATTTAAGTTAAATATATAGCAATCAAAATACTTATGTGTTGTTTGTAAAAACTCTTTAACAAAAAAGACATTACAATTAATAAAGCGACCACTTCGACAATTAACATAGCCATTTAAATTAAATATATAGTAATCAAACTACTTATGTGTTTATAAAAAGTTTCGGTGATAATCACATTAAATTATATATTGTCGATGCGTTTCGAACCAGCCAGTGTGGTTCATCATCAGGACAAGATGATAAATCTGATCAATGAACCCCTTTAAATAGATAAAGGGACGCTCCAACTAGTCATTGTAAATAACAACTAGTTTAACTCTGAAATGGGTCGACAATATATAATTTGATGTGATTATCACCAAAAATTTTTATATACATTTTATGGATCACAGAAGCCAAATTCCTAATACTTATGTGTTGTTTGTAATTTTGGTAATCTGTAACACAAGATAGGAGAAGTAGAGATAAGAAACTAAAAACTACTGAGAAACTCTTGATTTCATCTATTAGATTGTATTTACAATTACCTATCATAATTGAGTTGTCAAACCAACTATGAGGACAACCACCATCATTGACTAGTATCCCCTAATGCATGTTGATTGATCATTGTTATTCAAAAAAAACCACACCATCTAAATTACGGGCAAGTAGTTCATAACTGAGTAAACTTTCACTCCTGCCACATACCTATTTCCTTATGTCCATAAAAAAACTCTGAGCCAAATAAAAGGAGTTTGAGAACATACTCCAAACCCATACAACTAACAATATTTCTAATTATCAAATCTAAATCATTCATAATTTTTTCTATTTTTGAAAAATTGAAAATTCTAGGAACCCACGCGTATGAGTGTAACCAGGTTATAAAGCAAAAGCAATTGTGATATGTCATTCGGTCAACTCTGTTCACACAGTCACCTGGTTTTTGAACAGGGTTTATGATCATGGCAAGTGGTCCCACATGTCGCTAAATCAGGCTACGTGGCATCGCTTAAGTTAATTAATCACATGAGGGACGATTTAAAGGACTGTGGGAAAGAAAAACGTGTGAAAGGAAAGGGGTCCATTGTCATTTTCAATGCTCTTAGCTAATGGGAAATTCCACGTGTTCCATCCATCGTTCTTTGTCCGCCTTGGCTTGGCTTGCCTAGCTGGACTATTGTGCGACCTGGAAAGCTCGAATGGAACTATCTATACATTGTCTGATTGGCGAATGCGTTGAACAGTCAGCGTTCGCTCCCTTGCTTGGCGTCGGGCACACCCCATGCTTTCCCTCCCCTGTTTGTCCAGCGCGCCACAGCGTTGAAATGATGAAAATGTCGTCGTGGAAGGAGGTCGAGGAAGAGGATTTTCTTTTACGGAAGTGGTGGGCGTCCTTGTCAAGAAAACGCATGCAGCACACTTTATCTTTCGACCAGCTGGGAAAGAGAAGAAGAGAAAAAGGAAGTGCGCATCGTGTAATGTGATTTATTAACTTTTGTTTGTTTCTTTAAATTATTTAATAATAATAAATTTTATGTGGAGGGCAGAGACAAAGAAGCTCTCTGTTTTGTGCGTATTATGCCCAGCTTTCTTTTCTGCCCGCCGGAGGGAGGAACAAACTGGAAGACCAGGCCACCTCGTAGTTGCCCCCAAATAAGTCCCGAAATAGAGCATTCCCACACCGATCTGAGCGGTCACGGGTTCCAAATCCGTTTCCAAACATTCTAGCGTTGCAGACTTGGTGTCGCTGACTTCCTCCGCAAATTTTCCCGGGCTATTTTTACGCAGGTTTCGTCCGGATCCGGTGTCGTATGCATTTTCCCCTTAAAGATCAAGTTCAATGAGTCCCTGCGCCGTGCAGGAAGTGCATTTTCTTTGCTCATGAAGCTCCCAGCGGAGAAGCGTTCCGGGTTTCTGCGGTCAAAATACGACTTCATTTGGCTAGATTGAAGTGTAAATGGGGACGGCTGCAGGTTTTTAAACCACATTTCGGTTCGTTGTCAAGAAATCGCTAAATCGAGGGCCTGTTATCACTGTTTTGAGGCTTCAGTTCAGTATGAAAGGTTATTTTCAGTACATTTTTGGCAACACGCCTTGAATGAGCTCCTTGGGACGTGCACTATGGGTTTTCAACATTTCCAAGACTAAATTTTGTGATTCCCATGTGAAAACGGTCATTTCGTACACATTTCCCGAGTTCTGGCACTCCATGTTGTGATTTCTGAGCTTTGCATGAAATATCTGGCGACATTGAAGGCCGAAAGAGCTCATGCATTCCAAACTCAGGGCGGGATATCAACCGGACAATTACTTTCTCCAGATTTTTGGAGTCTGGCGTCAAGTGCCTTTTCGGCACTGGTTACATTGTGTATAAGGTCTTTTTTCGCCTGGCCTAAGGCCGTGATTTGCCTCCTCGGCTCTTGTTACGGTGATGCATAAGGTTTCTTCTAGCTAAAGGTCGCGATTTCAGTTGGAATATTAAAGGATGTTATCATACATGCCTTTTCCAGTAAATGCAGATGCGCATTTGATGCGTTTAAGTGGAGATCGTTGCCCTGGGTAATTTAGCATAATTTCTTTAACACACAAATGCCGAAAGCTTCTCATAAAACATTCTAAAATGTACAATCACTTTATGTTGTGTAGCGAATACTTTTTGTAACTAATTTCAGGTTATGCTAAATCATGGAATATTCACGGTCTTCTTTGGTTTACTTTGGGCAAGGCTGACGGAACCGACCTTTTTTTTTCCAGGATATTCACAGCGTTGCCGGAAAGTTTACTTTGCCTTAAACTCTGATGGAGACGGACATCTTTCTTAATAAGCCGAGAATGTGGGTTCCTGGTGCTAGATTGAAATGATTTGAAACACTCTAATGCGAAAGCGCACAACTTTCTTATATATTGAAGTGGAAAACAACTTAAACGGCGGAGATGAAAGCAGATACGCTCATTGATTATGCTGCACTTCAGCTCTCTCCCAGGGAGACGAGGTACCTGGAAATGTTGTTTTCTTTCCACGGTTTTTGTTTTTATGTTTTATTTTTTTTAATCTTCAACTGTGAGAACCTTAGGTTTATTCACCCCACTGAACATTGGGCAAATGTTCTTTGCTTTCCTTCCTTGGTCAAGTACCAAAGAATGCCTGGAATGATTGAAAAAATAGCACGAGGGTTAGACTTCGATGCGTGGAATAGAGTTACAATGCTACTATTTGAATGATTCCTTTTTCCCGGGATCTACATTGTATCTAACAATCACAACGCATCTAGATCTAGTGTATCAATTGTCGATTTGTAATCAAATTTCACAGCAAACCGAAATTTTGACTTCTTGCAAATGTGACATTATTGCACGGCAGGTATGATGTATTCCTTTCAGGTGGTGGTGAAACAGAGAAGCTTGATCCAGGGCTTCCGAAGCCCCTGCTTGAACATTTACCTGCTGCACAAGAGCTAGTCGATGGAGGTGGACGTATTTTTAAGTTTGAATTGTTAGAAAATGAGAACGAGGCACTGTGGTTTACTAAAGGCACCGTGGAAAGGTCAGCCATGATCTGAACTTCATAAAAAGGAACGTTTGACACACTCTATAAAAATGTTCACTCCCGAGTGCATTCTATGATCTGGTGAAAACAAATTGGGAATATGTATAATGTGCTCTGATATCTTATCTAATTTTTATTACTAGGTTTGTCCGATTTGTAAACAATCCTGAGCTGCTGGAGAAGGTCAATGCCATTCAGGCGGAGATGGCTCAATTAAATAATGCAAGAAATTTTAATCTTGCTCCAAATCCCCCGGCAAGAACAGCAATCTTAATTTATTTTCTTGTTTATTTTTGGTCCATTTCATCCGTGGCAGAAGATTTGGGACAAACTTTAATGATTGGCTCTAAAGCGTAATTTCTTTCTCTGCAGGGTGATGGAGATCAAACTTCCACTGTGAAATTGACAACAGGTATGTTGGAATTTATTAATTTGACTTCTTGGAAATTCTAGAAGTCTTTGTTCCTGGATGAATCTATAGTCCAATTTAGTGTTTGGTTTTGGAATTTATTTTGTTAAGGGGAACACTGTAGGTGCCTTTAGTTTTCTCTTGTCTGCGGGATTCACGGTTACTTAATTTAAACAATGGCGGACTTATTCAACCTGCCAAGGAGTGGCAAGGGTCAGGCTATTTAAGAAGAGACATTGGACTTTTCTCGATAGAAAGACAGAAAAAATGGCTGTAAAAGTTCAAGGTATTGGGAAACCTAGGCTACTGTTGAGAATTTCAGCCTATCCTCTTAGGCTGGTTCTGAGGCTAGTTTACTCCGTACATACTACATAGTCATGCTGCATTGGAGGGATATTTGTAACCGGTCTTAGCTGTGTGTGAACATCAAGTTCAAACTATAGCCATCTTTAGTTTGGAGATTTGTTCGTTCAATACACTCCCTTGTCTTTCTGTCATGCTTTGAATCTTCAGTAGAAAAGGGGCAAAAGGTAACAAATTCAACTCAATGCCAGTCCAACTGGTATGTGGCAACAGAATTAGACTATTGTGAATCTGTCCAGTGTCAATATATTGTTCTTGGGGACTGCTTATTGTGTCAATAAGTGAAATCAGGAAATACGACCATATCTTGTCTCTGCCATTTTTAATGCTTCATTGATATGGTGGTTCAGATGACAATGATTCATCTAGAGAGAAATCATATGCTATGCGATAAGGTTGAGTGCATAGCGCGTCATTGTGTAAATATGAATTGAATAGATGATGCCCACCTAGACGTATTTCCCATTTTACATGGGATAAAAGCAACTCTAGAATGGAAAGCCACTGAGTCAATACTGAGATGAGGAGCAGGACGAAGTTCTAGTGCAGGTCTCTTGATTGAAATTACATTTTTGACCATGCTTTGTTACCTTGGAAGATGAGATGTTTTAGCTGGATACTGTGTTCTGTTCTGTTCTTTTTGTTGATATCTTGTTATTTTAAATGATTATGAAGTTTAATTTCTGTAGGGTTCAACAACTTCTGTTAGAGACCAGTACGTGAACTTATCAGCAATATCTTTTCAGCCTCAAATGTTAGGAGTGCCTTTGATTGACTTTTCCCCAGCTCTCAGGCTCTTTCTCGTGATCATTTCCTGTCCAACTTCTTTTATATTTCTCAAAATTTTCATGCGTTATAGTTTCTTCCATTTCTTTGATATTTACTTTGTCAGAAATGCTTTATACAATCCCATTGGATACAATATTGATCTTTTTGCAGTCCCCATCTTTGGCCATGAGTGGACACTAATATATCAATGAAATAAAAGTAAAATTTTGAGCTTTGCATTGAATACAAGAATTGAACAGAAATGACATGGCTAGTCAATTCTATTATCCACACTGTTGCATAGACAACTAATTTTTTTATATTATATGTTTAAATTAGGTTGACATCCTTTTACTTTTGCATCACAAATTCTGCCCAAGAGAATGGGATTTGCATTGAAATGAATGGACACGTGTCCAACGTAATCTTTAGAGTATGGCATGTTCCTAATTTGTAGTTCATATTTTTTGCACAATTATACTTTGTGTTAGAGGTACAAAGAATCAAATCAACCCAATTTCAGGTCTTAGTAATAATTTTTAGGGGCAAAAGTCTAATTTGGTCAATTTCAGAAAAAGCTGAATGTGGTGGAATATTATACTGTGATAAGTTTGTCTGGATTCAGTTATGGTAAACTTTGATGAAGATAAGGCAGCTATTGGGCTATATGAATGCATTTAGGTGCCTTGTCTGGCAAATTACTTAGGATTGTAGTAATGCTTGTAATCTAGTTTAGGAAGGCACAAGCAATAACAAGCTTGCCTACCTAGTAGCCAAGCTTTCATTGTATTTATGAAGGGGTTTGACCCCTAGAGATTTTAGTTGCACAGAAAATGACCTTGTCTTGCATTTGGAGTTGTAGAAGGTTGTAGCAAGAATTCAGTCGATACGTCAGCTTGATGTGGCTGATGTTTAATTGGTATTTTAACCAGAGATTCACCTGATGTAAACATACTCAGGTAATATGTTTTCATATTTTGTCCACCTTGTGACTGATTTGTTTATAAGAGCTCCACATTGTGTCTCATTAGCATTTATACAATGATGTAACCTTGATGCAGTCCATGGATGTAACTTTAAAACAGAACATGAGGTGTGTAATTGTTTGAGGAAAGCACTTTTTCCCCCTAGGGAAGTTAGGAATGTTGACAATTGCTTGTATCTGAGCTAGGGCATGGTCATCTTTGGTTGTGATTTGTTGTGTATACATTTGAATATGGCCACTGATATGTGGTCAATTCCAGTGTTTCAGATGATTTATGGGTCATTTATAAGAATTCTGTTCCAGTAGTATACCTTGATATATATGTTGAAGTGCATCTACTACCATTCCTATTGTCGTTTTTATGGAATGACCACCATGCTATCACAAAACCAAACAAACTAACCTTGATATAGTCCATGCATGTAACCTCAAAACAGAACATGAGGTATGAGATTGTTTGTGGAAGACACAGTTTCCCTTTAGGGATCTAAGGAATGTTGGTGATTGCACCTATCTGAGCCAGGACATGGTTATGTTGGGTTGCGATTTGTCGCATATGCATGTGAACTTCGCCATTGTTATCCATTGTTGTTGCTGGGTATGTCCTTGACATGATGCTATTGTTCTGCATGAAAAAATTGCTGGAAGAAGTTTGGCTTCCTCAAGCTTTGTATCCATTCTTGTTTGTAAAGGAGTTTATGGTTGGGGGTGAAGCCCATCCCTTGCAAAAAGCTACCCTAGGAGGGTAAATCTTAGTGCTTAGTGGGAAATTTGTCTCTATAACCCTATGCATCATACTTCCTGATGATTAACAACTATATTCACTGGATGTTGTGAAAGATAAGCATGAGTCTGTCTTTGCAACCACAGAAACAAGCTCACTGGGTGTTCTCAAGGGCTATTAAGGTAGTCTTTGATCTAGATTCTATACTATGAATCTTCCTGTGAAAGCTGGTATCTTTTCTCAAAACAATATTGCCTGCTCAATGCTAATTTCTTAACAGGTTGTAAGTGGTTATTTGCTACATTAAAATGAAAAAAATTGATCAATATATTGTTTGGACGTGATTTGGTGAGACCTCCCTTTATATGATTTCTTCTATGTGGGGTAGTTGCCCTTATTCTTACTTCTCAAGTAGAAGTATACAAGTGTCAAGTGAGTAAAATGAGAGCAATCATGGTGTTAATGTCATCTGTAGCCATGACTAACTTGAGCCATTATGTAATTTTATACTTTCCCACGGAAGAAGAGTACCCAACCAACTAGAAACAAGAAATAAATAAGAGAATGGTTGGGATAAAAAAAATGTTTGATCAGTGTGCAATATTCTCCTCGAATGATAGTTCTTAGTGATTACTTGGACTTTCCAACAATCTGTACATCCTCTTTTTAAACCTGGATAACTATTGTAGTGCAAAGGCCTTCAACACGAATGATAAAGAATAAACATAAATCCAAGAATTTACCTTTCAATTTGATATGAATGACTTAATGATGCTTTTGACTAATACTTTCAATGCTTACAAAAAAAATCAGAGGGAATGGATATTCTAGGGATGATTCCAGCAGGGAGCAAAAGCCATTCATTATTTTGTAATCTTTTGTATGATAGATCATAGATGCAATAACATTATCAAGTCAACCTTGGTACTTTCGTGACATAGAGGATCATAAAATGCATGTTCTTACCTATCCTCACTAATGCACACAATAAATTCAGAATTCACAAGTGTTAGATTGTATGATATTTGATATTTCAATTTATCATAGAAATGTAGCCGAATGGAATTGCCAAAAGTGGCATTGCCGTGGGGGGTCAAATGAATATGTTGTATTTGTAGGTGACATCAAGAGGGAAGGGTTGGTTCATTGATTGTTTTACACTCTTAAATGGGATTCTTTCTTTGAGTGTTGAAGATCTTTAAACAACTCGGGACATTCTTCATGTTGGCCACATGTAGATTGGTTGCTTGCTTGAGAGGACACTCTACATTCGAGGAAGAGTGTTTAGCATTCCATAGGAGGGTTTTGAGCCCTAGATAGCATGGGGTAGCTTGGACGCTTGCATGAAAGTTTGGAGTTGACTTGGAGATGTTTGGAACTTTGGGTTGAGATCGTGTTCATGTAAATGAAGTGGATTTAGTGGAGCACAATGCTTAGGATGATTGTTGGAGTCCTTGGAAGTTTATAGCAAGAGTGTTGTACACATCTTGCGGATTTCCGTTGAAGTTGATCCTTGCTTGTGTACGACATCACCTTAGAGCTTGACATTTGTAGTTTTGGAGTGTGGGCTTCACATAAGTGTGAGCTTGCTTATTATTTTGTAGGTTATTAAGGGTTTATTCTCAATGTCACCTTGGAGCTTGATGTGTAGTTTTGGAGTGTAACGCTTCACAAGTGTGAGCCTACTAGTGGTTTTGTAGGTTACTTAAGGGTTTAGGTCCACACTTGCATTGTTGGCATCCCTTACCTTTAGGCTTTCATATATATAGAGCAAAGATAGTATAGAGTAAACATAGAGTCCTTTATTCATCATTATTTGTATTCATTTCTTTGTATGTCTTCTTGGAGTAAGGTATTACGGTTCATGAAGAAACCCTAGGAGAAGTTATGAAGTCTAGAGAGGTTGTCTTTGTAGAGAGCTTACTCTTCTGAGCTGCTTGGGTTTGTTCTCATGAGCTATACGTTGGAGATGATAATCACATCATTGCTTCATTGCCTTGTGTTAGAAATGTGAGAAGAAGAGTGCACTTGTCTCTTTCTCTCTCTTACCTTATCTTTCTTATTTTGGAGGTGCTAGGTGTCCTTGGAGCATCTTGAATACTAGGGTTAAATTTTCATCCCTTGAAACATCAGATCTAGGGTTTAGGCCTAGGGTTTTGTGCCTAAACTGTAAATTGTACTTGTTGTGGAGTGGAGAAGAGGAGATATTTTGCATAGGAGGACTTACTAGTGTGATGCTTGCTTGTTGGAGCTTCTTGGTGCTGGGTAGGGTTTTCTTGGTTTCCCTAGCTAAGGTTTTGGAGAGCTAGAGAATTGTACTAGCCTTGGGGTGAGGCTATGGTATGTACATAAACTTTATATATACACTCCACCAAGTTTTGAGGACAGGGGAGCGGGGAGAAGTGCAAAGGGGACATGTGGGAGCACCCCCAAATTTTTCCAAAAATTTGGGGGGAACTAGGAGATGTCGGGATCTCTAGCATAGGGTTCACCGTCTCCAAAATTATAAAAACTAAAAACAATGATGATAAAATCCCAACAGTAACAATTTATTCCATGCAAATTCATCATTGTGCAATCCAGTGGAAATGCTACAATCCTACCAATCCCAAAATCTTCTTGAAAACTGTTAAGTCTGTTGAATTCTGAATGGGATATAAATTTCTACTTTCTCCATATCTAGTCCTAGACTCAAATCCCTATCCCTTATTTTTTTTTTTTCTATCTTCATGGGTTGTTAGGCAAAGAATCTAGGGGGGAGTGCCCTTGCTTAGGGAGGGGGGGTGCTCAGACGTCCCCCTTCTAGGGAAATGCATCTTCCACATTGGGGAAATGTTTCCTTCAGTCCCCCCCAACCCCAAAAGGGGGAGGGGGTGAATGTTTCCACAGGCATCCCCGTCGAGGGTGGGAAAAGTGTGGGGGGGTGCATTCACTACCGTGGAGGACATTCCCCGTGGAACACTATATATATGTATGTATGTATGTATGAAGTTTTTAGCTGTCCAAAATTGTGTTATTGTAAATCTAACTTTCAGCTATCATTGTCTTCATAATTTTGTAATTTCCAGCACTTGTATGTCTTGCTGATTTGAAATAAGTTAAGGTTGAAATTGTTAAGGGTTTTAATGTTAATCTGAAAGAAGATTGGGCAGATTTACTGCTGTAATTCCTGCTGTCACAAGGTGATTTTCAGATCTGGTTTATGTATGATAAGATCGCCTTAGAGGGATAAACCTTGTTGGCACACATTTGGGATCTTTTCTCTTGGATTGCCTTGTTGATTGGAGTTGTTAAGAAGTAAAATATTGTCAACTGTTGCTGCTGTGATAGAAATTTAAGAACAGCCCTATGGCTGTAAATTCTCGGGATTAAAATGCAAGAAACTTACTTGTGAGATGAAATTTCCGTGTTTCTTTAAAGTTCAAAGAACATAAATTTCTACAAATTACTCTATCAAAGATTTCTGGGACATGCACCTGGTCTTTAGCCCTTTTTGAGAGAGACCATCTCGGTGGGGGCAGACTAAAATGAGAATGGAACCCTGGTGGATGGCTTAATACTTCATTGACCTTACCTGTGAACAAAGGCGACATTGGCAGCTTCCTGGGTTGGCGACATTGGCAGCTTCCTGGGTTGCAATCATGTTTGTCATTTAAAGAGGAAAAGTCATATTTTAAACATTGTCTTTGCCTGAATATTTGACTAAATCTATACAGAAAGCCATCAGGTTTTGGCTGGATCTTATGAATTCTTAATATGTCAAAGATACGTTGAATGTCAAAGGCTGCATCAGGGGATGGGGAAGGCTCTTCGAGGCCCTAAATTCTAGATACTTTTTGTGAAGAATCTTTTGTGGTGTTCCTAGTCCTTGGTGCTTTTCCTTTCAAACATGATGATTGCCTTTTACCGTTTGAAATGATCTTCATCCTTCCTTTTCTGTAATCATGAGCTTCAGCCTTCAGCAGATGAGGAATGTCCCGTTTAAGTCCTAAATTATATATAGTTTGCATTTTATAAAATTCCTTTGTTGTTTTACCTGGTGCTTTTCCTTTTAAGCAGGTGACTGGCTTTCCACCATTGAACCTTTCTTTATAATGCTTCTGCTTTGTGGTCTGTTTGTTGGGTGCCTCTCTGTGTGTGAAGTTTGAACAATAAAGTTGTATACAACCCATAAATGGCATCTAGGAAATGCTTCTACAACTATAAAATCCCCTATCCATATCCCTATCTAGCTAATATGCATTGCTTTCAAATAGTTCTCTACAAAGTTTTTATGTTTTCTGAAGACTTTGGCCGTGTATGACTATCATATCTTCAGCTCCATTAGATGTTTGCAACGGTGAAGAATTTCCTGCCATACTATTCTCTCGTTCATCCTAGATTCCCACAAAAGAATATTGGATTATTCAGATGGGCTTTTCTAATTTTATTCTAAATGTGGTGCACATCCAAAAAAAAAAACCATGTTACAGTTACAGTAAAGTTGTATTTTATAATCAGCTATAGAGAAAAATAGAATATCCAATTCATTCCATAATCAACAAGAATGCTAATCTATTGTTTTTTATTGCCTTTCCAGAACTATGCCTGTTGATGGCCATGTCTTTCTATCCAAAATCCTATTGGATTCAATAATGTCATGCCTTGTTTGTTGACAACTTAAACTTATCAGTGCTCTCCATATCATTCACAATATTTCACAGGGTGTTGCAATACACCTTCAATCAGAGTGCACAATCGTATAACATTTCCTTCACAATGAATTGTGAGTCTGGTCTTACATATTTATCTCTGTGCTCGTCAACTTTCACTAGATGGTTATCTTTTTCATTTCCAAGTTCTTAGAAACAAGCGAGATTAGGTGCATGACAAAACTTTAGAGTACATGCTCTTGCATCAGGGTGTGAGGGTAGTTATACTATAGAAGTTGTTTAAATGCTGGAACTGAATGAAGCATAAGATTTCATTTTTACGTAATTCTACAAGATTTAGTAGTTGAACAAGTTATTTGAAAAAATGATTGCGAAGAAGGTGATTAAAATGAAATGGTTATTACTGGAGTTGTTCATTTGCAAGCTCTTCAGGATGTTTGGTAGGCCAGAAATTGTAAATTTTTACTACATTGTTTTACATAAATCTCTGCTGATTAGGGTTTTGCAATTCTGTTTCATATAGACGGGAGCACTCCAGGATCAGAATTAAAGGTATGAAATAAAAAAAAAAAACATTGTCATAAATGGCGTCTCATTTATTTCCATCTACCACTTTATAATAGCAATTCGTCTTCCATACCATATAGCCTGGTAGATTTAACGTCTTAGGTTATGGGAAAGGTGTTACGTTCTAATGTTAAAATCTCACAATTTGTTTGCCTCCTGTACAGTCGAGGAAGGAGACGGTGCTAGCTGATGCTTCGAGGTGACAATTTCCTCTTAATCAAGCAAAAGCTATGCTAGTAAACAGATATCCAGTTCATTATGATTTATCATGCAAACAAAAATGCCAGCAAGATTTTGTGATCTTTTGCATTCTGATTTTATGTCTACCATGTTTGCTTGTACTGAACAAAATTGCTTATTTTCTCAGGAGTCACTTATTGCGTGCCATAGACGTGCGCCTTATGACGTTACACCACGAATTAAAAGTAGCTTTAGCTCGTGCTACTGCTGCTGGATTTTCAGTTGGACAAATGGCTAATCTCATGGCTTTTTCTGAACGGTTTGGAGCAAATCGCTTAAGGTGATCATATAATAACGGCAAAAACTTTGATCAAGCGAGGAAAATCTATTTCACATTTTCCTTTCAATGGGTTTTCCTTAGAATTCTCCTTCGTGACCATAATGTTATCCACAGGGAAGCATGCGCCAAGTTTGTGGTCTCATGTCAACAAAGAGAGCAACAAGTCTCCCCGCGGATAGACAGTACACATAAAACATTGTCCGGCCCCTTCTCAAAACACGGAGACAAATCCTATGAGAATACAGTGAAGGAAAATCAATTGTCAGAGTCATATGCTGCCATGCAACCCGAGCAAGATAGTCTTTGCTCCTCGTTATTAACAGAAGATTCTATTGCAAAACCTCCAGTGCTCTCTACTATGGAGGAGGGAGGTATGGAAGTGAGTCCAGAGTCGGTAGGAATGGCATCAATGGGATTAGAATCAAACAGTTCAGACAGAGACGATCAATCTCCGGTGTCTACAAAGAGGCCCTTAGTTCGATCTGCATCCCCAAGAGCAAGGAGGTCGGCTTCCCCAATGCGAAGAGTTCAAATAGCAAGATCTGGATCACGTAGATCCAACGCGTCGGTAATTCGGAGTATAAACTATTTTCCGGAACGGTCGCGCCCAAATAGGGACTCAAGTAGCGATTCGGATTACGAGAGTGCGGGGGATAACGAAGAGTCAGCCCCTCCACAAAAGACGGAGTCAACAAGGAGGTTTAGCGTGCAAGATGCGATTAATCTTTTTGAAAGAAAACAAAGGCAACAAGGACACTCCACGGAAGAAATAAAGAAAAATCTGAAGGCAGAAAGTCGACGGTTATCCGCTGAAATTGGGGCCTCCGCCACGTGTGAAAAAACGGTTCTAAGAAGGTGGAGTGGAGCTGGCGAAATCGGGAAAGCGGATGTGCAGAGCTCTACCCTTGACCGGGGAATGCCGTCATTGGCCAATGGAAAAGATACGTGGCAAGCTGAAGCACCTCTTCAGAGCGAGTTTAGACCAATACAGGATAGGAAGGACGTTAGTTCAAGATTCTCATCGCCACCCAAAGTAACAGAATCGCAGAAAATTTCGGTGGGTCTGATGGATAGGGCCGGTTCACAATATTCAGAAGGAAGTAGCTCTCCCAAAGAAAACAGAGCCAATGATTCCTCAGCAGCCAATTATCCCGAGGCCCAAGGGTTAGAAAACACTGGCAGCTTTCCTAACTCAGGAAGGCATGGAGGATTTGAGTCCCTTGTGAAGCAGTTCAAGAGAGACTGTGAACTCAATCAAGAGCTTCCCGAAAAAGCCCGTCAATTGGGGGCATCTTTTGCTGCTAATGAAAGCGGAAGCCAGGCTGTTGAAGAGTCCATGTATACAGGTAACCTAAAGGAAGTAAGCCAGAGACCTGGTATGGTCCCAGGAGGAAAGGATGACCTGGAGAAACTATTACAAACCATGCAAAATGTTGAGAGAGATTCTCTGAGCAATTCATGGAGCAACAAAATGGACTTTGACATGCAGATCTTGATGAACATGGTTGATAGCAACCATTCTAATTACGAGGAGCAGTTGGGGGCCCTTGATAGCCAGAAGTCTTCTGATGAGCTTAGAGGAAGATTTTATGACCAGTACAGGGAAAAACGAGAGGCAAAACTAAGAGAGGAACATGTTGCCAAAAAAGCAGAAAAAGAAGCAAAACTTAAAGCTATGCAAGATGCCCTTGAACGGAGGAAAGCAGAAATGGCAGGAAAAAGTTCAAAGTCATCTGAAAAGCGAGATCCTTCTGTGCAGGCTAGACATCAGGCCCAAAAGTTGCAATCTTCAAAGAGCAGGCTGCCCAAGTACAGGAAAGAACTGGTATGCTTGCGATAGTTTCATTTTAGAATTAACAATTGGATTTACTAATTGCATCATAGCCTACTCTTCTGCAGGTTACCTAATTCTTGTGATCATATTGATATGAATTATGTTTCTTGTTTTGATGCCTTCATACAGCATGTAGTTGTACACCGTGATGATGAAGCAGAGGACAATACCAATGATTTGCATGGGAACACAATTCACAAACATGATCAGAAAAGTACAGTCAGCAGATCTGCTTCTGGTGAGACCCCTTCTTCAACTCCACGCATGTCAAAGGACTTGCCAAAAACAAATATTGCCAGGAAGATTTCATCCAAAAGTCCATCTCCAGCAACTGCACGTAGTCCTGTTCCTTCATCATCACCATCTCGAAGGTCTGCTATACCTAAAGTTTCAAACACCAGTTCCACCTCTACAGGCAGGCGCAGAACAACTGAAAATCCTTTAACTCGGTCAGTTCCTAACTTAACTGATCTGAAGAAAGAGAACATAAAGGCCTTACCTGGGCGGTCAGGTTCAAGCTCAAACCTTGATAAATCTGGGTCTATGTCTCGTGGGCAAATCAAGGGTAGTGGCCACAATAAAAATAGCAACATTCCTTCTCCATTAGATGTGAATGGTTCTCGCTCTGTTTCTCGGTCATCTGATGTTAAGGAAGACAAGAAGAATCGTCGCCAAGCATCGAAGAAAATCACTTCTGGTCTAAGTGAGATCAAATCTTTGCCAGCCACAGTTAGCTCCGAGGAAAGTGTATTGACATCAAAACCAAGCTTCTACAGTAAAGTTACAAAAAAGAGCAGTGTTGTCCCCCTTGAGTCTAAACCCTTCCTCCGCAAAGGCAGTGGAATAGGCCCTGGAGTTGGTCCTGGTGTTGCCAAAATGAAAGCATCCCCACTTGATGATACTTCAAAGACTGTTGAGGATGAAGTTCAAGCTAGCGAACTGAAAAGGGATGAAATAGTGGAAGAATTGAGAAGCTTAAAACCATCAAATGTCTTTGAAGGAGTGGCAGAAGAAAATGAACTTCAACAGCCAGTAACTGGCACGGCACAAAATTTGGATGCTTGTGGTGATTTAGATACATCTCAGAACAACATTCAAACCATACTTGCTCCGAATGAAGTATTAGATTCATCAGAAGATTGTCTTTCTAGTAATCGTGTCTCTGATGTTGATAGAAACAATCAAATTGTCTCAGAAGTAAACAATTGTAACGTCTCTCCAGCCATAAGGGCATCATCTCCCTGTGCTAGAAATGAAGGTCAAAGTGGAAAAATAGATTCCAGTGCTGAGATTATCACAGAGGAGCATGTTGAGCCATCTGTGGCAGATGCATTGGTGTCTGAGCGATCCACTTTGGTGGATACCACTTTAGCCCCTTTTAGCTCATCTGGGGCCATGGGCCTAATCTCTGAATTTGGGAACCAGACATCATCAAAGTCACATACAAAGCAGTCTCTTTCTCAGATGTTGGCATCTGACACTGATGCAGATGAAAGCCGCAAAAAATGGGGCATGGCACAGAAGCCTATTTTGATTTCTCAACATCCCCAAAAGGATGCTCCAAAAGGGTTGAAGAGGCTTCTGAAATTTGGCAGGAAAAGTCGATATGAAACTGGCACAACAGATTGGGTCTCTGTTCCAGAATGTGATGAAGATACAGAGGAATCGAAAGATCCCTCCAGAAGAAATGGGGATGGCCTATTACAAAGCAGTGCACAAGCTAAGGGCATTGGATCAGGAAAGCTTTCTTCTGGGAGAAGCTATAATGTGGGAGGTGTGAATTCTTTTGGAGAACGCTCCCACGAACAAAGCCCAGGTAAGTAGTCTTTCAAAAATGATTTATGTTTATCTTAGGCACTAACATTAAAATCTGACCTAAAGTGATACAATATATTTTATGCAGCAACCAGGGAAGAACATTTATCAGGAACTAATTTACCAAAAGGTAAATCTCTATTGAAAAGTTAATGCTTATTTAACATTTTTTAAACTTGGTTGGCAATTTCTTCAACTGATTTGGTTTCTATGTGAATAAGAGAAGGAAAACAATTTGCTTCCTTTATGGATAGTCATTGTCCAACTGGCTTGCTTTCTGTACATTTGATGATTATGTAACTTATATTAATTTTTGTCCAGCACCACGCTCCTTTTTCTCACTTTCATCATTCAGAAGCAAAGGAGGGGATTCAAAATCTCGGTGATATGCTTAGCTGCTTTACCTCTACCTTCCTCAGCTCGATGATCAGATGAATTTGGCAGAGTTTTCACGAGTCATGACAGCCAATCTTTTACGGTCCTCTCATATTGGAAAGGATTAATCTTCTGTTGTGAGTATTTGGACATTCTCTACTACCTTAAAATGTTAATCCATTCAAGTAAAAAGGAGGCATGTTTCATAATGCTATTCCATTGAGGAAAAACTGGAGCCATGGATATTATTTACAACAGGCCAAGTTCATATTGTCACACGTGTCGAGATTTTGGTTAGGATTTGTTATTTAACATATTTGAAGAGTTTGGCGTGAGACCTGAATATTGCAACTTGTTTATTGTTTGTGTGAGAAAGTTCACCTATTAGAAGATCTAAATCTCATCTTCTTTTCTGTATGTAAGAGTTGGTTTACCAATAATGACGATTCAGGTTTTATATTATTACTGCTCTATTTGGTAAAAAATCTGGACTGAAAGGTGCCAGCGTAGCCACTTGTAGGCATTTCTCTTTATCCTTGTAAGATCAAGTCATCAAATGGTACTTGCTTATAGAAATATGTGCTTTCAAGTAATTTTCTTGAGACTAGCGTGTAAATTTAGTGTTAATATCTACCCTCACAAAGATTGATCATTCGAAGCAGGCCTGGAAAATAAACGAAAACCGTTGAAATGACTATAATAATCAATATAAACTGAGGTATTATGCACGGTTTGAAATAAGAGGAAACTAAAGGAACTAAGCATTGTCAATCCGGGTATAATGCATTGCAGCTACACAATACTTGTTACAAGGTCATTTACCTAACTTGTTTTCTGTCCAGTTCTGCTAACCTGGTGCAGAAGATTGTTAATTCAATTTCTCAGTTACTCAAAAGTGGCATTCTGTATATATAACAGATTAAATATCTAATATGTGAAGGAAAAGCAGCTGCGGTCTTAACTCCCAACGCAACAGTGTTTTCTGTTATTTCATGGCTTCCTACAATATCTAAATTGTCCACATTATTTCACGGCGAACTCTTTTCTTTACTGAGTGAATACTGTTTAAGAACTATATATATACAATCATCGTTGAGCAGTATTATGTTTTTTCAACTGTGTGCTTTGCAGGACACACCAGCCTTATGCACAGTGTACAGTGTGGGCCTTGGGAACTGTACCTCAGACAAGCTTAAGATGAGTAGCTGTTTTACTTGGTCTGACTATTGGACAATACCAAGTTAGTAATTTTATCTTTTTTTTTTAACTTTTTAAGGATGTGTTAATTTTTTCATATGATGATTGTCTCTAAAATGACCCCTTTGTGTGTTCTGAATTGAGCATGAAAGAGAGAAGACACGAAAGTACAATTTTGTTGGGTGTTACCCTACTTGTCCCATCATTGATCAACGTTTGTCCCTGCAAAATTACTTGTCCAGTTGTGCATTCCTCCATGTCTCTAGATGTTTTCAATATTTCTTCCTATTTGCAGTATTGTGAAAATGTTTGTTAATCAAGATCAACTGATATATGGTGCTGATATATGGCTATAACAGATTAAGATATCCCTTGATTAGTAGAATCTCATTTGTTTTTGACAATTTAAACTTTGTCCAAGAAAGGAGTCTTAAATTCTTTTGGTTTTCCTGCTGTCACGATAAGCATATTTGAAATTATGGTTTTACGTGAAATTAAAAGGTATTTATAGTTTCCTCTACGGGGATTGTAAATTTCCTATTTCCAAAATGCTATGACAAAATGATGGATTTGAACACGGGGATCTCAAGGATATCTTATTTGAATGGAACCTATTTATATAGTGACCGGGCTAGGCAAAATTTATCGAACTAGCATATTTATTTTTTCACCTGATCTGATTGCGTAAGACGTGAAATAACATTATATTATTATTATTATTTGAGATGCTGCTTATATTACTTAATGGAACAAATAAGTAATTCATCGGTCAGAGAATTATGTCATATAAACAGCGTTATCAGTAAAATTCTGCTCTAAAAAGGCCAAAATGACAAGCACATGTTCCTGCATACCAAGATAAAGGGACTTCATTCATTCCATGGGGCTTCTGGGAAGGTTTTGGTATGTTGACATCTAAACGGTTCAATAGGTACTCTAATTTCTATCGAGGAAACATTGTTGGGCATCCACCCATAACTTCGGCTTAACATCGAAGGATTTCCCAAAATATTGTTATCTAACATGTTTTCACCACATATCCATCTGCAATTTGGGCTTTTGGCACGACAGAAGCAATGCTCCAATACATAGTCATGACTCATTACTCGCTTGTTTCTACAACATTTATGAGGGGCTCAAGAACAAGACATTAGAAGTATTGATGCTCAATTTCTTTATAATTTTGCATGTTAATTGTGAGAGTGAATCATGAGAACTGTTGTTTTTATTGTAAAATCTTTATTAATATGAGTGTCAGTACTTGTATAGTTCGGCAATTCCATTTTCAACAATTATATTGTCTCGCTAGTATTTTAAACCAGATGTTAAGTGGATATAAATGGTTCCAAGACACCTTTCTAGCTGCAAGCGTTTTGACTTTGTATGGTTGTGCTCGATTCTTGACTTTGTATGGATCCTAGTGTGCAGTATATCGATGTCTCAAGTACTTGTGTCCATTGCCAAAATCTTGATCACTATATCAAGCACCAACTTCTTATGGCTAAGAGCCCACTATCCACTATCAAAACCCTAGGGCCGTCAAGAGAGTTAAGCTCCATGCGTAGATGCTATAAAGAGGATTGGATCTTGGTTGCAAGGAAAGGCTTATGTTCTAATGAACAAACGTAGCACCAGGCCACCCTTGTCGAAGTGTCCCCATTAGGCACCAAAAACTGCACACAATTGATAAAACTAATTGCCCCAGAGTGAGGCTTGTTTATAGAGCACAGCAATACAAAGCTGAAGACTTCGAATGCGTTTCACCATGTGTTTAACCATTTGGACACCATAGATACAAGAGACGGTGGTGATAGTGGGGTTTGCAAAAGATCAATAGCTGCCAGTGCTTATAGCTCTAAGCATGGGGAAGGAGAGGGTGGTGCAGCCATAGTGTTGTCACACAAAGCTTGCTACCTATGGTATGAATAGGGGCATATGGATCCAACCAAAGGTTTGTTAGGGTTTCTTTTGGCCTTGGTATACATAAGCAGTTGCTAATATTCATACTTAAAATGATTCTGCTAAACGTGCAACGTTTTGGCATTGGATGGCTTAAGAATCGTTGGTGGCTAACTTGTTGATTTATAGGGACTTCGACATGGTTGAGTCACATGATGTATTGAGTTAAGCTAGTGTGCACTATATGTTTAATCTTACCAATCATTAACCAGAATGCTTATTGTAGTGTGCCCGTTTCTAGTTAGTGCTAGAGATATCATCACTCCAAGCATAACT
This sequence comes from Pinus albicaulis, assembly GCA_034641835.2. Classification (NCBI taxonomy): domain Eukaryota; kingdom Viridiplantae; phylum Streptophyta; class Pinopsida; order Pinales; family Pinaceae; genus Pinus; species Pinus albicaulis. The sequence goes on from CM076573.1 coordinate 923,330,389, forward strand.
CTAGTGGGTGTGTGGATTTGGTTAGCGACAATGTGACAACCAGTACATTATATGATAATTTCACTTTGGATCAATCGACTCGACCATGCACTTGATAGATCTATTGACATGGGAGTTCAAGCTCTATTAAATCACCACCATAGATTTGGCACAATTAGCAAGACTTAATGCTCATTAATGTTGGGGTTGCTTAACTTGTATGTGCTCTCATCGAATATTTCTCGGCTTTTGAATTTATGTAACCATGGGAGATCATACATGTTTTGTGGATATTTATTATTATAATCAGCGTTTATTGCTCCTCGTACCAAATTTTGTAAAAATACCCAAGTCATGTTGAGAGAAATGATAGGGTCAGTCATGTACTTAGCCTATATTATTGAACGAGCTTTCAACAATCACGTGTTTCAATTGAGATTGCGTGTCGTTCTTGAAATGTTTTACGTATTCTTAATTTTAATTAAATATTATATTCTTAATGGGGTATTTTGTTGTATTTTTCCACCTACTAGGTTATATTGACATCTCTATAATCGTTGCATGTTGGACATTAAATGAGTCAACAAGGGTGGTCTTAAGAGAGCGAAGATGTCCAAAGTAGGCGGTCAATTGAGATTGTGTGTCGTGCTTGAAATGTTTTACGTATTGTCTTAATTTCAATTAAATACTATATTCTTCATTAGGTATTTTGTTGTATTTTTCCACCCACCAGGTTTTATTGACATCTCTATAATCGTTGCATGTTGGACATTAAATGAGTTAACAAGGGCGGTCTTAAGAGGTGGTCTTAAGAGAGCGAAGATGTCCAAAGTAGGTGGTCAATTGAGATTGTGTGTTGTGCTTGAAATGTTTTACGTATTGTCTTAATTTCAATTAAATATTATATTCTTCATTAGGTATTTTGTTGTATTTTCCACCCACCAGGTTATATTGACATCTCTATAATCGTTGCATGTTGCACATTAAATGAGTCAACAAGGGTGGTCTTAAGAGAAGGTCTTACGAGAGCGAAGATGTCCAAAGTAGAGGTTTTAAGAGAGTGAGAGTGAAGATGTCCACAGTAGAGGTTTTAAGAGAGTGAAGATGTCCACAGTAGAGGTTTTAAGAGAGTGAAGATGTCCACAATTATTCTTTAAGAGAGTGAAGATGTCCACAATTATTCTTTTTGTAAAGGAGGATTTGTGAATTGTGTATATGATTTTTAATATGGAGTTGTTTTTAGTATGATTTTTTGAACTTTCCAGTGCTGGAATTTGGTGAAAAAATTTGAGGTGAAATCTTGTTTTGTGTTATTTAAATTGGTTTTTTGACTGTATATATGGATTCAACACTCTGAAAAATCTCTATGGCACTTTGATTATGCAGGGGTTACCTATCAAGCTTGTGATTTCAATATCTTCCTGCCAGATTTTAGAGAAATCGGACTGGAAAATCTACCGTAAAAGCTTCTAAAAAGTCTCACTAAAGACAACTCATTTTAATATTGCGTGACATTTTGAATAGACACCACACCTATCATCAAAGACCAGAAAAAATAATGATAGCAAATGAACATTAATGAACCTGAAATAAATGATAGTGTCTATCCTAGTATTTATCCACTATCAAGGTTGAAGTAATAAATTAATCAAAGTATCCTTTAAATAAAGGTCAACCCAAAAGTTTTGAATTGAAATATGATAATTCATTAATTATAGAAAGTCAATTAGAAGTTAGAGGTTAAAAAATAAAGAACGAGGACAAGTAAAAAAAAAAGTGCCAAATAATTGGATTGAATAATTCATTAACTTAGTGAAATAAGCAAATTTAAAAACTTTTAATTGTATTAAATAATTTAAATGAGTAACTAAGTTTTGAATTGAAATATGATAATTCATTAATTAAAGAAAGCCAATTAGGATTGAAATATGATAATTCATTAATTAAAGAAAGTCAATTAGGAGTTGGGGGTTAAAAAATAAAGAATGAGGACAAGTAAATTGCTAGATTGAATAATTCATTATTTTAGAGAAATAAGCAAATTTAAAAACTTTTACCTGTATTAAATAATTTAAATAAAGAGAATAAAATTAAGGAGAAATTATAGTAACTAGGAAAAAGGAAAGAAGAGATGAAAGAAAACAAATATCTAGATTAATAAATTATGTAAGAGGTTTAATTGTAAATATATAAATATGTGTAAACTCAAACAAGAATAAGGATGAGTATAGATATGGAGAGGAAAGGGGCATAAGGTTAATGAGAAGTTAAAAGAAATAAAAAGAGAAGAAAATCAGAGAAAATAAGATTTGAGAGAAAGAGGGTAATCGAGAATTGGAAGATTAGAAAATGGTAAGGGTAAGAAAGAAAATAAATTGAAAAGAGGACAAGAATGAAAAGACAAGGCGGCCTTCCTACCATGGGAACTTGCTCAACAACTCTGCCTTCCTTTTTCTCTAAATGAAATGGGCTCCTTTTTGTTTATATCAAATTCTTAGGTTAAAAGATTAGAAAATGGTAAGGGTAAGAAAGAAAATAAATTGAAAAGAGGACAAGAATGAAAAGACAAGAAGGCCTTCCTACCATGGGAACTTGTCCAACAACTCCGCCTTCCTTTTTCTCTAAATGAAATGGGCTCCTTTTTGTTTATATCAAATTCTTAGGTTATTTGATCGCCTTGTTGATTTTGAACATCAATTTCATCCTTTTTTAGATTGTTGAATTTTTTGATAAATGACATGTGTCCTTAAATACTATGCCTATTGGAATGTGCCTTGGAATGTGTTTATAACAATTTTCTTTACATAGCCTCCATGACTCATTTTCGCATCTTTGAAGTCATGGATTTTATCGTGGTTTCTAATGTTGATTTTTGAATATATGCTACTTGGTGTTTGTGTTAGTAACTTGTAACATCAAATTATGTTCAAACCATATAGCATATGGTATTTTAGGTTTTTGAATTTCATATAATCCTAATCTTTTTAATCAAGGATTGAACCTTGTGATTAATGGCTTATGCAATTTGAACGTGGTTTATTTGATTTCGATGTTTGATTTTCATTGAACTCCTATGCTTTTGAACCTAACAATTGAGAGTCATATCATATTATGAAACATTAGTGTTTGAAAGGGATGGTAATCAATGTTTGATAGGTCATTGTGATTATGTGGCAACATTGGGTTTAGTGGTGTGCTGTGTGTTTAACATTTGGCCTCAAGCTACGAGTGAATAATACAAAGGGAATTTTTTCTCACTATTGTTCAAACCCTCCATTATTCCTCTTGATACTGCCAGTACTTGACCCTCTATGTCATTCAAATGTATCAATGCCTAAAATTTAGTTCCGCAGGTGACGATTGTTTCAATCTAATTCGAACTATGTTCTGATCATTTCGCATGAGTCTCTGGTATGTTGGTCTATCGACTTTTTTTTGTCATAACCTAACAGAATGCTTTGCCATTTTTCCGTGAATAAACTTTGGCACATTCTTACCCTGTTTAATTGCCCTGTTTGTGAGAATTGAACTTCTTGGCAGTGAGACGGTAAAGGCTATGAGGAATATCTGGCCCTATTTAAAGAAGTGTGCTATTGGGACTTTATTTAGGCCTTTTGAGGGCACAATATCGAAGTTGTCAAGGCCTTTGCAAAATCTTACAACGACAAGGTTGCAAAAGTCGGACCTATAGAAATTCCTGTAAATAAAGCTTTCATAGTTGAAGCTACTCGTTTGCGTATTGAAGGAGAAATATGGTCCAAGAACTGTTCGGTCAAGAACATTCCACGAGACAAGTTCATTGTCTCCAAGAAAGCATCCTATAATGTCAAAGGTATGTCTGTAAATTTGCTAAAAAGAAAATGGCGAGACATGGTTTTGATTATCAAACGCTATATTACTTGTGAAAGTTGATATGGTTTTGTTTTCTACTATTATTTTTAGTTGCTTATGGTTTCTCCAGGTCACAAGTTAAATCTCCCTCATTATTTATTCAAAAGTGTCACTAAAATGTTGAAGTTCTACCAAAGAGGTTTCAAGAATCATGATAGAAGTTTGTTTCACTATGGTTTTATTTAGATTTTGGTTGAGTTTCGACTATCCCAAATAGGGGGTTCCTGGGAAGCATTTCTTGGTAGGAATAATTTTGTGAAACCTTCGGTAAATGATGGGGAACAAATCTTGCTGAAAACCGAAGAGTCTGAGGAGGGTTTTCACAAAATTCATTAGAAACCCTATCTTCCCTAGTTCACCAAAGTTCTATGCTTGAAAACCCTAGCCGACTGTCTCAATTGAGCACATCAAATGTTATATATGAAGAGCCTGTAGATTCATATTACTCGTAATATGGATAAAAGGACTAAAACTGGTTTTGTTAACAAAATCCTGATCCCACTCTCTCTGGAAACTCCGAGTTTGAGCCAAATTTCTCAGTGTATTGTGATCAACACGAACCTGTAGACAAAACAATCAAAAGTGAGAAAACTACAACCACACCGTCCAAGGTTAGAAGTAAACAATTAGCATGTTAGATTTCTCGAGCCAAAAGGAGCAGGTTTAAAAAGGGTTCAACTATGGCCGTCCTCGTCTAGATAGATATTCCTAAGGAACCTACACCTAAAAAGGAGAAGTCAGAAACCGAGTCTATTGAAGATGTCGAAGATAATACTGTCTTTAACAAATTCAACGGTGCCACATTTGGGTCCGACAATGATTGTAAAAATCGAAAGGAATCTCATAGATGCTTGTAGAGTTGGTTATGGCAGGAGAAATACACAATTATAGTTCCTTATATTAAACACAAAGTTCATGAGTTGTGAGAAGAGAATAAAAAACTTAGGCTTCAGAGCAAATCCATGACACACCAACACGAAAACATGTTACCGAGCTCAAAGAAAAAAAAACAGTTCGCTAAGAAACAATGGTAATTAGTGGGCGGAGAAACAATGGTAATTAAGTCTTCTGGTATTAACATTAGTATTACTTTTGATTTGCAAAATCTTACCACATCCAAATGATTGATGTTCGGGTCAATGGTTTTCTATATTCATATTTTTCAAAGGTAGGAATAACTGTCTGCTAACTTTATTAATTTTATTAATAGTAGCTACATAATCACATATTCTATAGCCACTATTTCCAAATAGTTATTGTCTGTTGATTGTATCCTAAACGTAACCTATGTAGGTGTGTGATCGAGTATGCATTAGAGAAATTTTGAGGTCTAAAATAGACCTCAAAACAAAAATGTGCAACCAAAATCAACTTTATAAAAACCAATAGGGTTCAAGATGATGATGTCAACCATGGGGGATGATTCACCATTTTTGGTGTAAAAAAGTAAAAAAATTATTTTTTCAACATGTATTTTCAATTTTTCTTCCTATGGTTTTACTCAAATTTCGAGTGGGAGCAATCTGGATGCAAAATTTAATTCCTCATATAAGGAGTACCTATGTTGCATATTTTAGATGGACCCTACTACACGGAAAATGACAAATACATGAAAAACGTGAAAGGCAGATCCAAATAAGGGATAATGTGTTGGAAATGTGGGAGTAAAGGACAACTGAAGAAAAACAATAAATCTCGGAAGGGAAAAGAAGGAGATGGACATCAAGAGAACAATCGAGTAGTGAATGTAATAGGTGATGTGTTGCAAGATGCTTTGATTATTTCATTGAAAAATATTATTTATCCCTGGGTGGTAGATTCAAGGGCTTCATTCCATGCCACCCTTGATAGGTAACATTTCATGACTATGTTCAAGGAGATTTTGGACAGGTTCGTTTAGGTGATGATAAACCCTGTAAAATCATTAGAATGGGTGAGGTTTTTAAAAAGAAACAAAATGGGTGTTGAGAATTTGTCAGGGCAATGTTTAATTCAATTATCTACTTTGATAATTACTTGTGAGCTTACTCTTCTTACTTACGTCTTCTCTTTTGCTAACTTATTAGGTATTTCGTCAAGTTAATTATCAAAACACAAGAGACACAAACTTAGGCTATTCAAGCCAGGGCCAAAGCCTCTCCCTCTCGGAGAGGAAAACCCACAAGAAATTCTTCTTATAGATTTTGAGACAACAAGTACCATGACCATGACACAAAGCCTTGACCCTTGTATGCCACTAAGACCTTGTCATTGCTTCTTCCTTGAATCCTTAAGTTGATCCTTCTTTTCTGCACCGTCTTGCACCAGGACTAGAGAGCTCGGTCTCTACTTGTATTCTTCCTTCTTTAAGATATCAACACCTTGTCATAGATTGACTTGTGCACACCTTGCACCTCTACATAACCTCTCTGTCTAGTCTTCAACCTGCACACTGATCTTTACACGTTCTGTCTCCTTTTCTTGGACAAACACCTTCTTCACACTATGTAGATACCCTTCTCTTGTACTACTTTACTTTGTTGAGTAGACTTATTTTACTTAACACTCACTGTAATCTTGTCCCTTCCTGAGATCCGTCTCCTTTCTTCGCATCAAAACAACAACCCTGACCTCACACTTTATTGCACACAAGTGACCCGAAGTGGTCTCAAATTTACCATTTTCTTGCACTTTTTACAGTCCCGAAATTTCGCATTTCTATTATTGATCCTTGTCTGAATTCTTGTGTCAAACTAAATCCGCATACTCCTTTAAATAGTTGATCCTGATTGTAAATTAGGCGACCTGTCCTTTAGTTACGAGGTCGACTTGAACAAAGGTATATGAGCCGACTTGTAGAGAATATCGTCCAGCGTGTTGAAGACTGTCTTGAAGAGTATATACATCATGTATTATGTTGGTCTGAGCAGTAGTGTTATCATCATTCTTGAACCATGTCTTCCAGATTATATGACAAGGTCTTGAGGCATACATGACTGATTTTACATGAGTGACACTTCATATACATGACTCTAATTATTACATTTACGACAAGATGACAAATCCCTAAAAGACATTAAGAAGATGTCTTTGACCTATAATAAAATTACTTGCTCATGAAACCCATGAAGCAAGCTTAACAAAAATACATTTTATTATCTTTGTCTTCTTCATTACATAAATACATAATTACATAGTCAATATGAAGACCGAACCTAGTTAAAATTTCCAACACTCCCTCTTAACTAGGGAGGTATTCATAATGGTACATGGTTACTCTCAATATGGAGAATATCATAAGAAGAATCAGATTGGTAATCACATATGTATAGCATCATATCAACCAACATTGTCCTAGTGCAAGGCCTTGACTAACAACTCCATCTCTCCACGAGATATTGAGCTTCATTGCCGACGAGACTAATGATGAATAAACACCTACATCATTGTCTCTCTCAGATCATATCCCACTCGGGTTCACACAGGATATGTCCACCAGGACCATTCTTATCTCGGATTCCCAATCCTCAAAGAATATCGGTCCTTCCACGACTACTCTTATCTTGGATGCCCTAATACATCCTCAAGAGTATCAGATGCCAGATAATTACCCAATCCTCCATTATGTCTTCTCAGGTGAAGACCAGAATGACGTGTCTATCTCTCCCTCTCAACTAGGGAGGACATATTCCACAAAGGAATGTATTCATTCCTATACAAGGAATGTACCTAAGCTCCTCGACATAGGAATTATCAAGTTTCTTCCAAGTAAGAAACTTATTACCAGGCTCCCTCTTAATCAGGGATCTGCAACAACAATGATGAAAACACCCAGTTGCTCATGAAGAGCTCCTTCCTTCAATGTCATGCATTTATTTGTTTTTGAGGAGTATTCATCTTTGGGATCTCTTCATAGGGCATAGATCATCCATCACTTTCATCCAAGAGTCATATATTCTATCAGAAAGTGATCCTTCAATCTTCTCATCTGGTCTAGCTTCATGGCATGCTGCTTTTCTTCAAACCATACTTCTTTCAAGGATCTTTCATTGTGCCATATGGTAATCAACTTGTGGAAGATATATGCTTCCCTTTGGAAGCCTTGCATAAGCTCATCAAATATTATTTAATTATAAATATGAACTTTTAAATCAAAATTTACCTTAGTGATGATATTTCATCATGACATCTTCTTGTAGGCATCAACATTCTTTATTTAGATTGACACATCTCCTAAATATATGTATTTTCAAGGGTCTTCTTTTTTACTAGACTTCTATCAGAGTCTACATATCTTCCTAGGAAATCTTCTAGTCACATCTTCTTGGATTCAAGATGATAACCACCTCTTGACATGGTTGCACTTCATGATCTCTTTATTTCTCCACACAACTTCAATCCCAAGAATTTCCAGTATCTAGTTCATTGTTTGTATACAACCACCTCATGTTCCATATGGGGACATATTATGTTGATTTCATCTGTTATTGGCAACCTATGTATCATAAGATATACTTCTAAAGTCCATCACCTGCAACCATATGACATGAATTTACAACATCCAATGTTAGCATACATGTACCTTATCTTATCCATTTGAGTAATTTTGCATCAATTTCCTTAGAATTAAGAACTTCATTCCCTTGACCTTCTTCATCAATATGTCATCATCTCCTAATCCCAGAATTCTGCAAGATAGAATTCTTGATAAAACCTTTTGCTTTCTTTCTAGCCAGTGAATCAAAGGAGGACTCCATTAGAGTGCCAACACCTGTTTCATAGATGACCCTGATCCAGATGACTATCTTCCATCAATGTTGTTATTAGTGAGGTCCCCAGTAGCCACTTCTTCCATAGCTATATTGCGAACATATTCCTATGACAAGTGCTCCTTCCATGCTTCTATCATGATAACATTAATGTGCAATGCTTCCTAACATACTATTTTACAATCGATAGAAATCACTTAAAGAGGAAGATGATCTTAATCATAGTAGAGATATTTCGCTTCTTCTTTCTTAGATTTCTTTGCTTTAGGTTCTTCCCTTTCTTCAGTGACATGGGCTTCTTCCTTTTTCCTCTTGTCCTTTCTAGATTTTAGGACAATCCGTTTTATAATGCCCAGGTACATTACATCCAAAGCATCATACTTTGTCCATACTTCTTTTATTCTGAGGACCAAATTTACAAAATCTTCCTTTCTTCCTGGACATGGCTGCAAAGGCTTAATTCTCTTCCCTTGGTCTTGTATCAACTTTTTCTTTTAACTTAGTTTCTTCTATCTTACATAGATCCTAGAATGGCATTGCTTCTTCTTTCCCATCGATGCTTGAAGTGAAACTTACCCATTCTTTAGGTAGAGCATTTAGTACCATAGTGATTATTTCTCCATAAGATATTACTTCTCCCAATTTCTGCAGTTGATCTCGTATTGCGAAAATCTCCATAAAATATGGAACTATTCCTTCCTCTCTTGACATTTTCCACTTGAATAATTCTTGTCTCAAAGACATTATTTCCCTTGCAGTACTTTTCGAGAATAACTCCACCAATTTACCATATAGTTCTTTTGAGGATTTTAGATTTGATACATAGGGAGTGAGAGAGTCCTTTATGGATTCTATAAGAATCCTTCAGGCAATTATGTCTCCCTTCATGTATTTGGTATAGGCTTGAATGTCTACTTTTGAAGGTTGAATTGTAGATCCTTTGATGTAGCCCATAACTTCATTTTCAATTAGATTCAAATATGTCCTTTTCTTCCATGCACTAAAGTTTGATGACCCAACCAATTTGTTTCTCTCTTTGCAGTAAGTCATTTTGACAGATTCAAAAGAGATCATAGAAATACTTATTGTGTAGACTAATTTCTTCCTTCTATCAGCTTACTTGATGATGATGATGACAAGAACTCCTTCTTAGATTGAATTCTTCAAAGTAGGTGACCTTGGATCCTTAATGATAAAGGATGTCTTCGAAGGTGTTGGATATTGTTGGATGGTGCTTGATATGTCTTCCAACAATGTATTCAATGTCATAAATCTTTGATGACAAAGATTATCTCCTTGATGAGTGAATCCTTTGAATGAGATTGAAGGTCTTCTTGAAATGGCTTGAGAATCTTCCTTGTAAAATGATTTGACTTTCCAACACAAACTTTGACCTTGACTTTAGTTCTTGCTTCATTGAGTGTCTCCTTGTCAAGTAGCCCTTGTCTTCAACACCTTAGCTCTAAAACCATGTTGAGAATTTGGTAGGATAATGTTTAATTCAATTCTCTACTTTGATAATTAATTGTGAGCTTACTCTTCTTACTTATGTCTTCTCTTTTGTTATCGTATTAGGTCTTTCATCAAGTTAATTATCAAAACACGAGACAAATTTAGGCTATTCAAGCCAGGGCCAAAACCTCTCCCTCTTGGAGAGGAAAATAGACAAGAAATTCTTCTTATAGACTTTCAATTGACAAGTACCATGACCGTGACACATACCCTTGACCCTTGTATGCCTCCAAGATCTTGTCACTACTTCTTCCTTGACTCAAGTTGATCCTTCTTTTCTGCATTGTCCTACACCTTTTTTCTCTAGGACTAGAAAGCTCGGTCTCTACTTGTATTCTTCCTTCTTTAAGATATCAACACCTTGTCATAGATTGACTTGTGCACACCTTGCACCTCTACATAACCTTGTTGTCTAGTCTTCAACCTGCACACTGATCTTTACATGTCTTGAATCCTTTTGCTGGACATACACCTTCTTCACACTAAGTAGATACCCTTCTCTTGTACTATATTACTTCGTTGAGAAGGCTTGTACTACTTCGCACTCACTATAATTCTGTCCCTTCTCGAGGCTACCTTCCTGAGATCTATCTTCTAACCTCAATCCTAACCTTGCACTTTATTGCAAAAAAGTGACCTGAAGTGATCTTAGATTTATCCTTTTCTCGTACTTTTTACAGTCCTAAAATTTCGCATTTCTATTACAGATCATTGTTTGAATTCTTGTGTCAAACTGAATCCACATACTCCTTTAAATAGTCGATCATGACTGTAAATTAGCCGACATGTCCTTTAGTTATGGGGCTGACTTGAACAAAGGTATATGGGATGACTTGTAGAGGATATCTTCCAGCACGTTGAAGGATGTCTTGAAGAGTATATACATCATGTATTATGTTGGTCTGAGCAGTAGTATTATCATCAATCTTGAGCCATGTCTTCAAGATTATATGACAAGGTCTTGAGGCATACGTGACAGATTTTACATGAGTGACACTTCATATACATGCCTCTAATTAATACATTTATGAAAATATGACAAATCCCTAAAAGACATCAAGAAGAAGTCTTTGACCTATAATAAAATTCTTTTCTCATGAAACCCATGAAGCAAGCCTAACAAAAATAAATTTTATTATCTTTGTCTTCGTCATTACATAAATACATAATTACATAGTCAATATGAAGACCGAACCTAGCTACACTTTCCAACAATGGGAACCAATGGATATTAAAGGAGGTAAGGCATGTTCCAAATTCAAAGAAAAATCCAATTTCAATAAGACAGTTGGGAGGTGAAGGTTGTGTAACTACATTTACAGACAAAACTTGGAAGGTCACTAAAGGAGCCTTGGTAATAGCAAAAGGAGAACATGTTCATATATTGTATTTATGCAATGGTATTTCTAATTCTGCTAATGATTTAACCTCCACAAGAGCATATATGACATTGTGGCATGATAGGTTTGGGAACATGAGTGAAAAGGGGATGCAAATTCTTCACTCAAGAAATTTGTTGCTAGGTTTGAAACATGTTGATTTGAATTAATATAAGAATTGTGTTTATGGAAAACAAAAGAAAGTCAAATTTCTCAGAGTTGGGAAATAAAAGAAAAGTGAAAAATTAGAGCTTGTGCATACAAATGTCTGGGAACCTTCTTAGGTATCATCTCTTGGTGGCTCTCGCTATTATGTTACTTTTATTGATGATGCAACTAGGAAAACCTGAGTTTATTGTATTCAAAATAAATCTGATGTCTTTGATACTTTTAAGAAATGGAAACATTTGGTTGAGAATGAGACAAGAAAGAAGTTGAAGTGTCTTAGATCAAATAATGGAGGTGAATACTGTAGCAAAGTATTTGATAATTACTGTTTAGAGCATGGAATTCGTAGAGAGAAGATAGTTCCAAGAACACCAAAAGAAGATGGTGTGTCAAAAAAGATGAACAAAACAATCATGGAGCGTGCAAGGTGCATGAGATTGCATGTAGGATTTCCATTACAATTTTGGGTAGATGCTATAGATACTACTGTTTTTTGAATAAACAAAGGGCTTTTTAAGTTCTTTGGATGATGGTATTCCAGAGGAGGCATGGACAGGTAAAAAGGTAAATTACTCATTTCTAAAGACTTTCGGTTGTGAAGCATTTGTCCACATTAATAAAGAAAAAATAACAAAGCTTGAGGCAAAATCAAAGAAGTGTACCTTCAATAGATATGGTGTTAATTATTTTGGTTATCACTTATACGATTATGAAAATCATAAAATCATTAGGAGTAGAGATGTTTAACAAATTTTGATGAAGATTTGCAACTGCTCTTGAAATTTTAATCAAAATTACAAGACATAAACCTACTCTACTGCTACATGGAATTCAATTCACAATTTAGAACATCAATCACAAACATGCAATGAGAAATAACAAACATACACACAATATTTTTCCATGGAAAAACAATCTGCTAAAATCCCCTTTGTCTGCTTGTATTAATATGATGAATAGATATGTATTACAATTTCTTTGCTCAACTGAGCACAACCTGCAAGTGAATAACCTATCTCTCTGCCCACTAAGAAGCTATGAAACATATTTAGTTAATTTCTGCCTCTACTTGAGCCCCTATTTCCTTGCACAAATTCTGAGAAATTAGGCCCCTATTATTTAGGAAATTCCTCCAAAATGATTGCGTAATTCCCAAGGTTGATCATTTGAATGCATGCAACACCTGTACACTCAAGACTAGTCTACAACTGATGTTACACTGCCTTGAAATCTCTACCATATTTTTGGAACTCAAATTCTCTGCATTGACTAGTTATTTTGGGATAATTGATCAGTTAACTAGATGATCACTAGGTTTCACTGAAGTCCCACTGCACAACTGATGTTCCACTAGTTCCTCCAACAATTAGAACTAGTTTAACTGAGAAAAACTTGAAATAATTGACCTTGATTGCTACAAATTAACAATCACACATGCTTAACCGAACTCTAACTCCTCTGACTCAAATTTACTGAGCTGATTGAGTGACAAGAACCATGTCACCTAATTTAACTGCATCCAAGTTGTATGCTGATGTGAAAATTCATTTTTTCTCAATTTAATCAAGGAAAAATCAAATTGATAATTTCTTGCCGCATTTTTCATCACTTCCTCTCACCAAGAAAGGAATTATCAACCACCCCATCCTGCACCTGTGGAAATCGAACTTCCCTCTTGAAAAGGCCTTTTTCAAAATGTTAACATCTTGTTCCTCTCTTAGAATGTACTAAAGCAACATTCCCCGCCTCTACACACAATCCTGCAAATTGTGATACCAGATATCTATATGCTTGGATCAATCGTGAAATACATGATTCTAAAAAAGCTTGATGCAACTCTATTTATCACAATATATCACAGTTGGATCCATCATCTGACCAAACAATCCCACAAGTATCTTTCTCATCCAGATCACCTCACATGATGCTTAACTTGCAACCATGTATTCTGCTTTTGTTGAGATGAGTGCCAAAAATATTTGCTTCCTGTTGTACCAGTAAACCACTGCTGACCCAACGCTAAAAATTCCACCTAATGTACTCTTTTGGTCTGATGGACTTCTCGCCCAATCTGCATGTGTGAAGTAACACAACTTCACTCCCTCTGTTTGTCTGTACCGTAGTCCAAAATGGGTAGTGTATCTGAGGTACAGTAGAGCATGCTTAGATGCCTTCAAAAATAATTTGGTTGGCCTAGCCATAGCTCGGCTTAGCTAGTTTACTACATAGCAAATATTTGGTCACGTGTTCACAAGATACATCAATGAATCCACTAACTGCCGATAAATGGTAGAATCCACTTCTTCACCTAAAGTGGCATCCTCCTTCCTCCATTTGGTAGATCGAGGTGTCTCCATGGGTTTACAACTCTCCATGTAGAATCTCTGTAGTATCTCATTTGCATAATTGCCTTGAGACACAAAATTTAGTTCCCCATCACCTTTCCATACTTCCAACCCAAGGAAGTAGTGCGTGAGACCCATATCCTTCATTTCAAATTCCCTTGAAAGGTCCTCTTTACAATATCTGATCAACTGCTCATAATCATTTAAAATTAAATCATCAACATAAAAAATAATAATAAGCAATTTACCTTCTACCAAGATATGATAGAGGTTTGCATCCGCTTCACTTTTGGTGAAGCCCAAACCAGTGAGATAGCTATCGATACTAGTGTGCCAAGCATGAGGTGCTTGTTTGAGACCGTACAATGCTCGCTTGAGTCTGCACACATGAGACTCTCAATCAAATCTCTCAAAACCTTATGTTTTCTTGATGTACACCTCCTCCGCAATAACCCCATTGAGAAATGTTGTTTTTAAATCCATCTGGTGGATCTTCCACCCCATCTACGCAACCAAAGAAAAAATTGATCTAATGGATGAGTACATTGCTACATGAGCAACGATATCCTCATAGTCAATTTCCTCAACTTGAGACTCGAGAATATCCCTTAGCCACAAATATGGCCTTATGCTTCTCTATGCTTCCGTCTGCTACATGCTTTACCTTGAAGATCCATCTCAAACCCACAATTGATTTATCTTTTGGTCTTGGGACCACTTCCCAAACACTCTTCTTTACAATGGATTCATATTCCTCCACCATTGCAATCAACCCATACATGTTTCTTTACTGCTTCCTCGAAAGAGGATGGCTCTGTCTCTACAAGCTCATTCATTAGAGACATGTAGCCAATGTAATGATCTGGTGACATTCTTTGCCTGCACAAATTTGAAGGAGCTCCCACACTCTCCCTCGCATCTTGCACAAGTATATCAACTTCCTTGATCCTTTTCCTGCCTTCTCTGGATGGTTTTTCTTGAGTGGATGTCTCCATTCTCTGTTCTTGAATTTGTGGCTACTCCACAACTTCCTGAGGCTCCTCCTTTGGAGCTAAAATCTCCTCTTCTGGTGGGATATGAAGCTCCCTCTTAAGAGAGCACCACATCGCTTTCTCCTCATCAAAATTTACATCCCTTCTCACAACTGTCATTCTGAGGGATGGAAAGTACACACAGTAGTTATGAGGAGTTTCTGTGTAACCCAAAAATACACCCAATTACGCTGTCGACTCAAACTTCTTCCTTGATTCTTCGAAGACATGTCAGTAAATAAAGGCTCCAAAAACCCTGAAGTGCAACACATCCGACTTTCTCCTCGATAAATCCTCCTCTGGCGTAATCATGCCCAAAATCTGATGAGGACTCCGGTTTTGCAAATAGACTGTTGTGTTACATGCCTCTTCCCACAAATGCAGTGGCAGGCATTGGTCATGTAACACAACTCTCACAACTCACACAATGCTACGGTTATTTCTCTCAACCACCCCATTATGCTGTGGGTTGTGGGGTGCTGTCACCTTTCGTCGAATGCCTTATTTTACACAATTTTTTTTGAATTCATTCGACACGTACTCACCTCCATTATTACTTCTGAGAGCCTTCGCCTTCTTGCCAGGTTCTTTCTCAACCATTGCCTTGAAATCTATGAACTTGGAGAATGTCCCCTCCATCCCCATGAAGATCCAAAACTTTCGTGAGAAGTCATTAATAAAAATGACAAAATATTTTTGTCTGGCAGTGGAGGCTGCCGAGAAAGGTCCACATACATAAGAGTGGATCCTTTCAAGGACTGCTTGTGCTTTGTTGTCCCAATCATGGAATGTGGATTTTGTGTACTTCCCAAAGGTACATCCTTTTCATACAACCTACTGCTCAAGTGCTCCTTTAGGGAGGCCATTATTTATTTGCTACATAATCTTCAAGGCGCCATGATGTAAAAGGCCAAGTCTTCTTTGCCAAAGTTCACCAACATTGCGACTTTTCACTTTCTCCACCTTAGTGCTTAATGCAACACAATATTTCACATCTAGCGTTTACAGGTTCTTCACAAAAACCTCGATCTGCTTCACGTGTCACATGGCTATGTCTCAAGAATGCTTTTCCTTTGCTGAAGATCACATCATAATGATAGTCTTCCAAAACTGCAGCATATATGAGATTTTTCTTTAGGCCTGAAACGAACATGACATCCTTGAGCCTGAGAGGGATCCCGACTCCCTCTGAAAGGTCACTGTACCAACCCTGGTCGCGCTATACCTTTCGTCGTCTCCCAGATCAATGTGCATTTGCAAATATTTCTCCTCCAGGTCACTGAAAAACTCTCTACACCATGTCATGTGGAACGATGCACCTGATTATAAGCACCACACGCTTCTCATCACTGTGATTTCCATGCATGTGATAAGGGTAAAGTCAAGCTCGAACTGTGAAGCTAAGATTCACTTGCTGCTCTTCCTGAGTTCTTCTTTCTTGCCTTTTTGTGTGGAAAATTTGTGGCATAATGCCCGAATTCATGACAATTGAAGCATTTAATTTTGGAAAAATATTTATTCTTGCCCCTTGGCTGGACTCTGGTTTGGATTGAGATTTATTCCCTTTTCCCTTCTTTCCCTTTCCAGCCAATGCAAAGTTTTATTCATCCTCACCCTTGGATGAAGTCCCATCTCTGGTATTCCACCTTATTTCCTCCTGTACCAAATCAGACCATAAGCGTTCCCAATTCGGTAATTTCTCCCTCTCGTTCACCGAATCTTGGTAGCTATGTTAGTTCTTGGGAAGGCCTAGAAAGGCTAGACTTACCAATTCATCTTATGCAACATTAACACCAACCCCTCCAAGTTCATCACGAACTTGTGTGAACCTGGTCAGATATTGTGGAATAGTGTCATTCTTCTGCATCATGATATTTCAAAGTTTATCCTTGAGCGCCAACTTCCTATGGTCACTACTATTTTTAAACAATTCTGTCAGTGCTTTCCACATTGCAAACGAATTTTCTTTCCCATGGATATTTGAGACAATGTGATCCCGTAATACCTCCAAGATTATTCTCCTTACCTTGGCTACATATTTCTTCCACTGAGCAAGGTTCTGGGCATCAAATGCCTGTGGTTTTGCAACATTTATCTTGATGTATTCTAGCAATCCATTTTCATCCAATACCGCCTCCATGTGATGAAATTATCACTACCTTCCAAGGCATACTCTAGCCTCAATCCATTGAAGGTCATCTTCCCAACTCTGTAGAGATCCTGCTACACTGGACTACAAATTCGATTCTCCTAAGAAACAAATTCGAAATTCCTACTCTAATTTGAATCTTGCTATGATAACATGTAAAAATTATTATGTATATTTTCAACTGCTCATGAACTTTTAATTAAAATCACAAGACACAAACCTACTCTGCTACTCCGTGAAATTCAATTCACAACTAAGAACATCGCAAATTAACATTGTCTCAGAGTGAGTACATAAAAAAGGTGTTGGAAAGATTTAATATGCAGAATGCAAAACCAGTTAGTACACCTTTGGCTAGCCATTTCAAACTAAGTAACGAGATGTGTCCCAAGACCCAAGAAGAAATGGACTATATGTCTAAGGTTCCATACACATCAGTCGTTGGAAGTTTAATTGATGCAATGGTGTGCACAAGGCCTGATATTGCACATGCAGTGAGATTTGTGAGCAATTGTATGAAAAATCCAGTAAAGTAGCATTGGATGGAAGTGAAGTTGATTCTCAGGTATTCGAGAGGTACCACTAATCAAACATTATGTTTTGGAGGATCAAACACTGCTTTACATGGATATGTGGATGCAAATATGGAAGGTGATAGGGACAACAAGAGTAGCACCACAGGGTATGTGTTTACTACAGGTGGAACAACTATTAGTTGGGTTTAAAAAATGAAAAACATTTTTTCACTTTCAACTAAAGTATGTTGATGCTATAGAGGCTAGTAAAAAAATTATTTGGTTACAAAGGTTTATGGATGAATTGGGAAATAAGAAGGAGATGGAAAGATTATACAATAACTACTAGAGTTCCATTCATCATGAAAAAAACTCAACATTTCATTCCAAGACTAAACATATACAACTCAGGCACCATTTCATACGATCAATTTTTGAAGATGGACAGTTGATGTTGGAAAAGATACACACTAGCCAGAATCCTGAAGATATGTTAACAAAGGTTGTAACCAGGGAGAACCTGAGTTTCTCCTTAGATTAAATTTGTCTTCAAGTATGATGGTGAATATGAGAAACAACTAGGTCCAAGTGGAAGAATTTTCCAACACGAGAAGCAGTGATGGAGTTGATATAATCAATCTACAAGTGGGAGACTGTTAAGTGTGAGCCTGAATATCTTATTGATTGTTCAGAGGTTTTTGTTTCGGCAGTGGTTGGATCCCAGTCTCTGAAGGAGGGGGGGGGGGGGGGTGGAAACAACCACTTAGACCCCCCTGGAGGGGGTTTGAGGGTAGTGCCCTCAAAGAGAAAAAATAGACAAAAATTTCCTTGTAAAATATTGTAATTTCATAGTCAATCTAGGCTGTTCATTAGGTGAAATATCTGATGATAGAAGCTATGTTAATTTACGATATTTTCCGTGGAAGGAAACCCTTGGTTTATATGAGGGAATTGTATTGTAGCTTTCTATTATTATTCCGTGTGTGAAGAAAAGAGGAGAGACTGTGTGAGAGCGAAGAGGAAACTACAACATATTTGATGTAGGTTGTATCTCTTCATTTCGTTGGATACTATAAACGGAAGGACTGACTGTTTCTCCGTGGACGTAGCCCTAATTGGGTGAACCACATATATCTTTGTCTCTCTTGTTTTATGCTTGTCTATGTTTGTTTTTTCTACAATATTTTATGTGTTCTATTGCTCTGTTATTTAATTTCTAACAAGATTGTGAATGCCGATTGGAATTCAAAAGATCACGAATGCAGGAAGGAATTCAAAATATTGTGAAAGGATACATTGGCATTGGTTCTCGTGATACACTGGGACTTCCGTTAGAGAAATGAGGATTGGTTGAGCGCCAAGACAAGGAACTACAAGATAGTAGTGACAATTGCTTTCACATGCAAACAAAAATGATGGAATATTTCTAGGAAGAGAAAAAAACACTAATGAAATGCATAATTCAAAAGGAAATTGTGAGAATCACCACCATAACCATGTGAAAAAGCTTCCCTATGGACACCAAAATAATCTCGATACATGTAGAGTGAGAGTTGTATGTTGAGTAAAAGTGATATAAAGACAAGTATGACTACCTTATCAGGATTAGGCGTATACGTTGGGAGTTGTCATATTCAAGTGTTACAACAACATGCTACCATGGAATTGTTATTATACCAATGCGTTTGCCATGTTTGGACGTTAGTCTATCATGGATGTTAGTTTGTTTGTGCCATGTCAAGATGTTATGACTGGAAAAGAGGAAATTGAAGCATCACACATGTATATCTGCAATCTGGTAGAGGTGGGAATGGGAACATTTATGAGGAATGTGACAATGACATAAATGATGAGAAGTGGTCAGGAACTAAGCCGGACATAAGCACCTAAACTTGGCTCAGACCAAGGGATATAACTTCTAAATTGAATTTCTTTGCATTAATGTAAACATGGTTTTATAACAAGAGGAGAAGTGGCCTTTGGGATTCATATTCCAAGTTTGCTTTCTATTCTATCTCTTCATTTTCCTATATTTACATATTTACAATTTTCTCACCCAATCCCAGAGGATTAGTTGTCTAACACCAAGATTCAATCTAGCATCATTCACTTGATGATGCTGTTCATTGGAAATAATTTTCATGTCTTACTTTATCATACAATTGGAAAACGAGATCTGATGACAAGCATGCAAGAAATTCCTTAATATCTAGATCAAATGTCTATTCTCCATTAAATGTTATCCATGGCTCTTGGATCTCCTTT
Source organism: Pinus albicaulis (assembly GCA_034641835.2). NCBI lineage: Eukaryota > Viridiplantae > Streptophyta > Pinopsida > Pinales > Pinaceae > Pinus > Pinus albicaulis. Next base: position 923,350,371 of record CM076573.1, read on the forward strand.
GCGTGCTTGCGAGGATGTTTGAGAAAAAAATTATAGATCTTATTTTTGTGGAAGTTGCTCATGGGTGATTTTTTCTTTTATTTCTTCTTGAGATGCAAATCCATATTTAATTGTATATATGAATTTAGAACAATGATTTGAGAATATTATTGTAGTAGTGTGCGCCACTCTGATCAACAAATTCTTTGGCATCTTTAGATTCTTCTTGTTGGTCAAGAGTTATTTCTTGCAAATGGATTAGTAAATGGGGCTTCTCACAACACCCCTAATGTTGAAGTCTATTTTTCTTATACTATGAAATTTACCTCTACTATCCCTAGGCTTATACCTATAGTATCGACATGATAAGGATTTGTAGAAACTCACTGAATGCACAAATTTTTACTTTCGTCTTATCATTTCTACTCCATGTCTCAAATATTTGTAGGGACTAAAAATTTATAAAACTAATATAATAAGTAATATTTCACCCTTAGTACATCCCCAAGAATGATGCCAAAAATGTTAGTCAATTTATATGCATAAATTATGTTACGTTAAATTATTAATTTGCATTTTCGCAAACTTGTGAGATGTTGTGCATTATATGTGTTGGATTATAGTTTCATATATTGTTTTTTAATTGATTCTAAGAAAAATAAAATTTCTCCACTCATAACACTTCATAAATAAAAATATCACTCAATCGTACTTGAAAATGATCAAATACTCAAGCTTTAATCAAGCTACAAGGACAGTGTTGTCACCAAGTTATATGTTGGCTTGATTTATGTAGTTCCTATTTCCATGAATCATTGCAGATAAAACATGACTAATCTATAAATTGATTTACATAAAGAAAATTACTTTTGAACCATTATCTACTATGATTCCAAATGTAAAAACACATGTTATAGTCATATGTTTGATGAACACTTATTGTAGAAACACTATGATTTAATAAGTTTGAACATGGCTCAAGGAACAAGTATTCTATTCATAAATACGAAAATAAATTCAAAGTGAAACCAACATAAATAAAGACAAAACTACGCCACAAAAATATATCCGATCATGGAATCAATATCTACTAGAATGTGATTATTAAAACCACAAGTTGTTGTCTTTCATGTTCAATTCAAGAGACTAGAATGTTCATGCAACAATATTCTTAAGGACTTCATTCAATACCAATTAATTAGTAGATTATTCTTGTAGATGATCAACACACTTGTCAATGAAAGCATATCAAGAATTAAAATGCTACATTAATAAGCACATAAAAGAAATAAAACCCGAAAAATAAATTTAATATACTAATTTAACTAACTAAAATAAATACATTACAATGTAGACCAGATTATGGGGCCTTTCCTAACAGGGTTACACTATAAGATCTACAATACTATGAAATAATCATACTAGAATTCAAAACATCAACTCTCTTTTCACTATCAAAATAAAGGTCACAAGTGTATAATGACTTTACTCATAAATTTGATGTCCTTTCCCATTCATCTAACCCCCCTCATGCTTTATACATATCATGTATTTAAATCAAGGATAGAAGCTTCAACCATTCCCCTATAAATTCGTGGATTTTTCGAATGAAGTTAACAATTTGATGCTAAATACAAAACATGAAATAGATCATGCGGGCTAATTTTTTCTCTGCATTGTTGAAGGATGAAATGTTTATCATTATCATTTGATATTTCATGATGCAAAATGCATGAAAATTTTCCATTCATCCATTGACCAAATTCAATCATCATTGGAATGTTGCATTTAGATATACAATTGACGTAGGTTTTGAATGAGAGGTGGCGTTGTCTTTAGATGACCCATAACCATGCTTTCTTTTGTTTTTTTTAGTAGTGGACCTTTCGTTGCAACTTTGTTTTTAACTTTTGCTACATGTGATGAAATCAAATTCCGTTGAAGACCCATTTGAGGTATTGGTTATACCTTTCCATTTATATAAGATACATTATATTTAATGATATTTGGAGTGAGAGAATAATTACTGAAACTCAAGGTATGCACATGCAAAAAACTTTTCATACATGTGTGACTTCAATCAATGATATCTCTCAAAACAGGAAACCAAATAGAATTCCATAAAGAACCCATTTGATCTAGCACAAAATATTTTAAAATGACTACTATGCACTCTCTAAAATGCTCTATAGAGGTTCTGGTATTTCCATGAAGTTTTCTAAATATTTATTCTCTATGTTCCATTAAGTATTGTGCTTATATGACGACCATACCATTGTTGGAAAGCCGAGAAATTGCCGAAATAAGGTCACCCAAGATTCTATATACTACCTACATATTTATTTAAGCTATGGCATGGTTGCATAAATATGCAATAATAATAATTAATGTGATAACACCAAGTGAAGACGACCATAAAGAATGCCAATAATTTGTAGAGCAACATGGCTTGCTGTAGAGGTCATGGACCTCCATGTTACAAACCAATGGATGTAGTGAATCCATGTAAATTTGCTAATATGGTGGTGAATGAAATTTTGAGGGTAGAGAAACCCTATAATTATTGTGTACCAAATATAATACTTACAATGTATGACCCAACAAATGGTTTCCAAAGGTGACAAAATGAGGTTTTAGATTGCTGCAAAACTTTAAGACTGAAATGTGCTTAAAGCCTTGGTTCCCATGAAGTGGTAACCTGCTTTGATACCATTGATCTAGATCTTTGGGGATAAGATTTAGAAGGCATGAATTTTGAGAGAGGAGGGAAAACATACAAATATGCCATGAAAATAATCACAAGAACATTGATAAAAATGCAAGAATTGAATACATCACAAAAATATGGAGAGAGAGAGAGAGAGAGAGAGAGAGAGAGAGAGAGAATTGGAGAAGGTTTTCATTAAGAATAACCATTACATGCAATGTGTATGCCCTCCTTCTCAAGGGGGTGTTAATTTTGTATAAAGAACCATTTCAGCCAAAAAAAAAACATAAACATTTTGTACTGTGACTACTTTTGTTTCTTTTCTTTCATTTTCAATTTTAAAAGCAATGCAATTCAATAATTTTACAATGACAATTGTTAAGAAATTACCTGACGATATTCCACCTTGCCAACTAGGAAAGTCTACTTGAATTCCTAGCTCAGGGAAACTCTATAGGTTCCTTAGGACTTTGAGTCCAAGTCCAACCCAATAGAAGTGTGTATGAGTTCTCAATTCAACATCTTCACAAATTCCACTATCCAAGTCCACATTCTCCTTGTCCTGATTTCCTCCCTTTTGTTAGCTCTCCCTCTCCCAGTTCTTCATGCATCCACCAAAACCAAAATTAATTCCCTTTGACTTCCCCACTTTCCTTGCACTTATGCCTCCCCTTAAAATAAAGTCCACCCACTTCATTTATGTCATCAAACCCCCCATGCCTCTCCTTGATCCCCTCCCACTTTTCCGTTGTCCTAAAATTAATTAGTAAAATAATAATAATAATAATAATAATAATAAAATATTAATATGTTGTGATGTCTAATAGCCTTATGGCTTCACACAAATTCTATCTATTTAAATATTAAATAATCATGTTAAAATATAATTTATTAATTATAATTTAGGGTTATGGGTTAAGTAAGCACTATTCAAGCTTAATTATTAATAAACCTTAAGGATAAACACAAGCTTGATCATCTATCAAGCTTAAGGTTGATCATAAATTATTTTCTAATCAAGCTTAATCGTTAATTAATCATCTAGCATAATAGGCTACATGATACTAGTATATTCATGTGAGGTGTGAGTATGTAGCTAACATACATATACCTTATACATATACTAATAACACTTATAAGACCTATTCATAGAATTCAATCATTTAGTAGTAGGTTAATAACATAATATAATGTAACAAGATCAAGATGCAGGCACTACATACACCCATGTTTTAGAAAAAAATGTCCCGAAGTTAGATTCAAGAGGATACAAGCAATCAATAAGTTGTATGAGAATAAAGGATGACAAAACAAGGAGAAAGTTGTAGTAACAAAAATTTAAGTAAATCAAACAAGGATATCACTTCCCAATGTAGATTCCCCAACTAACCTATAACCTCCTATCCTCCCTAACCTGCTTCCACTCCCATCCTATCTATCCTATGTTGCAATATACTATGGAATTGGCTACAATGATCTAACCATTGATAGAACCAAGATGGAGGAAGTGTTAGATATATCGACCTAACTTCCCCAATGGGAAACTGGCAATCATCATTACAGTTCTAAGGGAGTGTTTACATCATTGACCTCCCACGATTCCATGCTTGGAGGTTACATGGTGGGAAATTCCTCCACCCTTCCTCAAATAACTATGGTCAACACCTTAACATGGACCACACTATGGCCCTATTTGAATGTTTGTCAATGAATAATCCAGTTGGGTTGGGCAGTTATGTCACCTACAATATGCGCCTTACCCCATGTCATAATAGTTCATATCAAGTAGATATAAAAATTTAATAAAAAAATGTACATCATATCATTCCTCGTTTTATGTCTCAACATCTCCCAATCACTAGCATGGATATTAGCTATCACATATTCCCTTCCAATATACAGGTTATCTCTCATCCAAGCATATACATAACAATAAAATATATATAGATAGGTGATCATAATCATAATGTTATTAGGTATGGTATCCATGCACCCAATTTTTTTTAATTAACATCAACATGCTAGAAGTAAATCATACATAAGAAAAATCATAACTCCCATAAGTCATACACTAGATAAATCATAGCCATATGAGCAATACATCAAATAAGTCATACATCAAATACATCATACCTCAGATAAGTCATACACAAAATACTTTAATCAACATAATTATAATCCATCAAATGTTTTATATAAGTTAGTTTATTTTTCCAACTGAAATGCATCAATATTACATAACGTTCATAAATAAAACACCATGAAAATACAAATAGGGCCTCAACATAGGTAGTTATCTAAGTCAAAATGGGCGTCAAAAGTGGTCAAAAAGTGAGGGGTAGTCACGATGTACAATATTTGTATCCTCCCAGGTAGTATACTATGGGCTATACTTTTCCTACTGGACCTTAACCTAGTCCACCAAGTGATGCTTGAGCTATCAAACATTACAGTCCGATATGTGTAACAGTTTTACCATTATGGTTCCCACGTCCGTGACTTGAAATTCCATCTAATTGAGTTTGTGATATTCATCTAAAGTATAATGTGATAGAATAGATGCATTAAAAACATAATGAGTTTTATGCATATGGGGTGGTAGTACAAGACCATAGGCATCTGGTCCAATTTTATCTTTTGATTCTAAAAGGTCCTATAAATCGAGGTGACAACTGCATCCATTTTTCCAAATCTATTGGAGCTCTTTTTGGGTCAGATACAAATAAAATCTTAGTCACCCACTTCATTACTTCTATTGGTCCTATGTGCATCAACCTAACTCTTCTATTTATATAGTGTTTCCTTTAACCTTTATCAAATTTGACTTACATGTTCCTCCATTTATTGGATCAATTCCGACCCTACTATTACTCTTTCCTCCAACCTTTCCTGACTCATTGGTGTCCTACATGGCATCCTATATAGATATTGATAAGGAGGCAATCGATTGAACTGTGGTAACTATTATTGTAGGAAAACTCTACCAATGGTAGGTACCTTTCCTACTGAGTCTAGTTATCTATAACATACATTCTAATCATGTATTCCATAACCTAATTTACTCTTTCAATCTTACCATCTATAGTTTCCAACTGATATGAAATGATTAAGTTCAACTGAGTCCCCAATGCTTCCTGTAGACTTATCCAAACCCTAGATTAAAAGCGAGAGTCTCTATTAGAGATGATCTTGTGGGTAATCCATGTAGCCTAAAAACGTTGTTTATAAAAACGTGTGCCACATTAGTAACGTCATGTGTCTCTCATTGTGATGAAATGGGCACTTTTGGTCAAATTATCAACTAAAAACAAGAGGGAATTGTACGTTTGTGACATGAGTGGAAAACCAACAAAGAAATCCATAGAAATTACCTCCCTTTTAGACATAGGGATGTTATGCGCTTGTAGGAATGCTACTAGGTGGTGATGATCAAACTTCACATGGTAACATTCAAGGAACTTGGCGACAAACTAGACCATGTCATGCTTCATTTCTACCCAAAAGGAGAGTTTATTATTATCTGTATACATCTTCTTCATGCTAGGATTTGGACAATTGACCCTTAAGGGTACCAGGGAGAAGGTCCGTGGCCTCCTACTTACTGCATCAACCACCACATTCTCCTTTCCCTTGATGCATGGAATACCAAAGTGATGCTCACTCATGAATTCACTCCATCACCTATATATAACATTCAGATCCATTTGAGTGAAGAGATACTTTAGGATCTCATGATCAATTTTCAACTCAAAGCTTACCTCGATGAAGTAGTGTCTCCATAGTTTCAAAGCTAGCAGCTCTGCTACTAATTCTAAGTCACGGGTAGTGTATACATATTCATGTTTCTTCAAATTCCTAGATGCATAAGCTATTACTCTAGCTTATTGCATCAACACATCTCCTGATCCTTTCTTCGAAGCATCTGCACAAACCGTGAATTCCTTCTCCATGTAAAATACTCAAAGAATCGGTGCACTGGCTAGTAATATCTTCATATCAATGAATACAATGTAACAGTCATTTGTACATTCATACCTTAAACCCTTGCACTATAATTTGGTGATAGGTTTCACAATCTTCGAAAACCCTTCCAGAAATATCTGGTAATAACCTACTAGCCCCATGAAGTTACACACCTCATGAAATGTTTTTGGCACTGATCAATCCGTTATGGCCTTCACCTTGTGGGGATCAAATGGAATGCCTTATCTTAAGATGATATGCCCAAGGTAATGATTTTTATTATAAAAGAAAAATAATTTGAAAAAAATTCCATACAACTTATTTTCCCTTAAGCATTTACACACAATCCTTAAGTGCCCTTCATCCTCCTTTCCATTTTTGGAATACATGAGAGTATCGTATATAAATACTTGCACAAAGTGGTATATATGCTTTCAGAACATGCCATTCACGAGGCTCATGAATACTGCTAGTGCATTGGTCAAACCAAATGACAATACTATGAACTCATAATGTCCAAACCAATTCTGAAAGGCAAATTTTGGGATGCGACCTTCTTTAATTCTTAATTGGTGGTATCTAGATAGCAAATCAATTTTTGATAAAAACACTGCTCCCTTCATTTGACCAAGGATATAATCTATTATCGGTATTGGGTCCTATCATTTATTGTGGCTTGATTCAATTCCCTATAATCTATACACAATATTAAGGAACCATCCTTCTTCTTGAAAAAAATCACCGACACACCCCATGGTGAAATACTATGTCTAATAATTCCAAATATAATGGCTATTTTAATTGCATTTGCAACTCACAAATTTATGGAGCCGTCATCTTGTATGGTGTCTAAGATATTGGATTTGCACCAAGTTTTAGGTCGATAATGAAATATATCACCCTCTTAAATGGTAATCTTGTCAACTCTTTGAGGAAAACATCCTCAAATTCTGACAAAACTCAGTGCTGAATAGGGAAGGTCCGTTATCATCAATTAGGGTCTCAACTGCATATAATGTGCAACCTTTCTTGATGCAACATTTTACCTTCATCATGGAGATTAATCATAAGGAAAATCCTCACTTGATACCACAAATCTCAATTTACCTACCTTCATCATCTAAACATATCACTTTATTTTTGAAACAATCTACTAAAGCTCCATGGGCTTCTAACTAATCCAATGCGATGATTTCATCATACGTCCCCGATGCAGTGATGTAATCCTTAAACTTAGTTGTACACACCCTGAGGTTTACCCGACATTAGTCAACACTAGATCCTAATTCTTTTACCCTATAATCCATTTTGACTTGTTTAAAGTCATCATGCTCATAAGCTGCAAACACACATTTTTCTAATGCAACTGGTGAAATGAAACTATATGTAGCAAAAAATCAAACAAAAATTTAAAATTTTACATGGTTTATAATATTAAGGTTTATACCATGACATATTGGTGTTTATATTGGTTTTTATCAACCATTGCATAAATACAATGGTGGCTTCTTGCTTCTCCCATTGGTGCTTTTCCTTCTCCATGAGTGTTAATAGTTTGTATCTTAGGGTAGTCACGTTGGTAGTGAGGTCCCCCATATCCCCAACAAGTGATGTGCAGTATAATTTGAATAAAATGTTTTGGGGCCTTCTAGAATGAACTCCTTCCCTTGGGACCCCTTCTTTTGCTTGAAACTCCATGCATTTGTCCTTGGATTGCACAATTCATGAAGCTTCTAACGAAGCTGCACTAGTAGCCATTGAAATCCCTGTCTTTTTTGTTTTGGGTACACAGTTGTTTTCATATGGTGATGGCCTCAAAATTCCTCCCCTAGATAAGTGTTGTGGAGGTAAATCCCCTCTGCGGACAGAGGCGATCCCTACTAGTCCAGACCGGGTCTAGAAAAAATCAATCACGCTATAGTGCAGGTTCCTAATTGCAAATAAACCAACTAGCGATGAAGGCTTACCCGGAATCCAACTCAGTCATTGTAGAAGAGGTGGCGCTCCCGTCCCTCAGCTCTGGCAGATCACGATCCCCACGATCTCCGTGATGGGACACCTGCACATGCGAGAAACAAAAAAAACGCAAGCGTAAAATCCAGTAGATGCAACTATATGTCAGTCAGAAAGGACATAACTCATCATTATAAACAACCACAAGAGTGGAACCATAACCAATAGTCGTTCATTAATAATCAATCAAAGGAAAATTACAACCATAGTTCTGATGCTGAATTCTCCTTCGGAGGGTTGCCAGCAGAACATATCTCGAAAAGCCTGTCAAGGATGGGACAAACCTCTCTCTTCAGCTCTTGACGATAGTCTCCTTGCTTGAAATCGGCCTTAAGGGAATTATGGAGGTTCTTGCAGCATAAGGCTCTTGGAAATTTGGGAACTTGAAGACTAGCTTGCAATGGAGATGGGCAAGCTTTTATAGATGGAGGAAGAGGAGTTGGGATCCCTATAATCATGGGATTGGCCCTATCATCAAGGAAGCTTCCATGAGAGGTGGCAAACCACTTCCTCTCTATGGAAATCTGTAGCCAAACCCCCCAAATCGAGATAGATATCAGTTCTTGGATCAGTTAGGACGAAACTTCCGCTATTTATTTTTAAAAAACACCTCTTAAATTGGCTGGCGCGAGTGCGACTCTGGGACAGAGCGCCAACTGGCGTGACCTCTTTGAAGTATTTTCTCCATTGGCATGGGTACTGAACTGCCTACTCGCGCCAATGAAAAAAGGGCCATTTTTAGGGTTTTTTCACAAGGAGATGTCTTCAGGGCATTGAAAGCTCTTGTTCAGAGGGATGTCATGAAAGTGGTTTCAAGGCATGTCACTGCTCACAAGTCACAAAATGAGCCCTCCAATGTGCGGGACGGGGATTTCAGGGACGGTGACAAATTACTGTGTAACAGATGCCCCCTGAAGCATGAGGCCCGAGAGAGAGAGAGGGGTGAAATGCTTTACGAGAATGTGTCCAACTGAAAACTCCACCGTCGGAAAACCTGCGTGAAGAAATACAATTGATATCTCAGATACATGATATATATGCGGTATGGGCGCAGCCATCCATAACAGAGTATACAATAATCCAGATCCAAGGTATGGACGCAACCATCTAGTGAGGATCGATGAATAGACTCAGGTATGGTCGCAGCCATCCAGTAAGTGAGTCACGTAACCAATCATAATAATCCACAAAATCGCAGCCTGGATTACAACAGACACAATCCAGGGTCTTGCGCTCCATCTTGACCTGAACAAAGTACAAGTTCAAGCATGCGAATAAATGAACTGAAGTCGAACATGCAAGAACATCGTCTGATTACCAGCCAATGATGAAAGCTGTTAACAAACGCGAGAGGTACCACCAATAATGACAATGGCCCTCAAGGTACTACAGGTAAAATCTACGGTATGTGAATCAATGAGCTAGCGTCGAACACCCGTAGAATCACTCGATCGGAGGTCGATAATGAAAACCTCACGTCGAATGTGAAGAACCTGCCATTGAGGCATGCAGGCTCCAAGGCACCAAAAGGGAGTCTCTAGATCAGCTTCCTGGATAATGAGTTGAAGTCGATAGGAAGTGACCATGATCGAAGGTGGGCCATAATGTTTCCCACATCATCGACACGAGACAGAGGAACATAATGTTTTTGTAAATCACGATAAGATGAGAATCAGAGGGAGGTTGATACTTGCAGAGGTCAACTTCTCTTGAACATATGAACGACACGACAGTGGACTTGGCAGTATTTGACATCAAAAGATCAGAGGTCATAGTGACGAGGAAAAGAGCAGATGAGAGGTCAAAAGGAATCACCCAAACCCACGAAGGCAAGTGAAAAACGAGATGAGATGTCCCCAACTCGACACAAATGCAGACAAGTGCCATGTTCAAGAGTGACATACTGCTGACACGACAATGATACTGGTTCCATTTTCCCCACCATCTCGGCGAGTACCTCTTTATTTTGACACAATCTTGAAGAGGATACCATATGCTTGTCATATAAATCCATCCTTCGGACGAATCCATCCTAGTACATTTAACGAGCCCTAGGAAGGAGAAACTCGAATATCGTCATTATGACTGAATCCAATGTCATCAGGGTTTAACGAGTCTGACAAAGGAAGAACTCGACGTCTTTTCATGTTTAAAGAGTTTGAAAATACAGCAGAAAAGTAAACTCCAACGGTCCCTTTTCGTAAATAGTTTCTCAGATCCGAAAAGGTAGAAAACTATGTCCGAGAAAACCTCCTAGTTGCGATAGGCTAGGGTATTCCTTTTTCGTAAGTAATCTATCCCAGCCCGAAAAAGGGGTAAACGTATACTGGGTAGATGTCATTTCGTGGCCACTTTAACGAGATCGAAACGACAAGGGCCTCGATAATCTTTTCATGTTTAGAGAGTAAAAAAAGAGCTGAAAGATGACTCTTCCTGGAGGAACGAGTGGTATAAAGGGTAGCAACTGGTTCCGGTAATGGTGGAACTGCTCAGAACAAATAAAGGTCAAGAGGCTGGCTAACAAGACCACTCATTGCAGCGGTTCCTCAGGAATGGGTAAAACAACCAAGTGAAGGAATATAATCGGCCAAGCAGATAGTGACGATGGAGTGAGAAAACTAAGGTTCATCTGGAAAAACAGGCTGATAAAATGGCAATCACGAGAGGTAAAATGGGCATGGTTTCATTTTTACACAAGCTTGAAATCAGGAAACTCTGCTTGAATTTGGTTTCATTTTTACACAAGCTTGAAACAAAGATAAACTATGCTTGACACCAGTTTCATTTTTACACAAGCTTGAAACGGAAACAAACTATGCTTGAAAAAGTAAGCATGCCCCCAACATGGTGACTTAATTCAAGATACATGCCCCCCAAGCTTCAATCCATATGAAAGGCAGATGGAGTGAAGGTTCAAGTTACGAGATCAAGAGAAAGACTCGACTGGGATTTTACGAGATCTTATCAAAGACTCGAATTGAACGGGAATGTGTTTCATTATTTTAACGAGGTTGACACATTAAAAGAACTATCCTCAGGACACCTTGTTTCATGGTTTAAGGAGCTTGACACAAGACAAAGAACTCTGTTCTGACAACCTTGTTTCATTTTTTAAGGATCTTGACACAGGAATAGAACTGTGCTCCAACCAACCTCATCATAATGAACAAGAAGTCATCGCTTCCAAGAGTTCCACTCCCGATGGAAGGAAAACATCCTGGAAGTCAGGACCCAATGCCCCCAACACCTGATGCACAATGGCACTATCACTGGGTATAGGCACGGGGTAGGTAGCCACATAGTTGACCTGCGGTGGGGCAGATACAACAGGTGGATAAAAACCAGGAAGGGATGATGGCGGGCTAGCTGCCACATCAGGACCAAAGAACGAAAGCTGATCAATGGTCACGATCCGTCCTTCATGTGGAAAACAGACCACACGAAAAAGGGAGGAGACAAGCGCTCGCATGGCATAGGTATAATCGCACCCCAAGAGCAGATTGAAATCCAAGGGGCCTGGAACAACCATCACGTCCATATGGATGGTTTTACCTCCCAAAGTAATAGGTAACCTTGGAAGGATCCCCAACGGTTGACTAGTTCTTCTGTTAAATGCCAACAGATTCTGCGTAACAGGCGCAAGCGGCGGCGAGCCAAAAGCTTGCCAAGTAGTTGAGGATAGAACACTAACAGACGCGCCTTCGTCTATAATGGTGCTGGGTACGACTAGACCAAAATCCTGTACTGTTATCTCGAAAGGCACATAAGACGGAATGCGGTATCCCCCAAATCGATTCCAATCAAAGGAAGCGACCAAACTATTTGGAGGGGCTACCATCAAACCAAGATGGTCTTCCCTTGGTGTTACGAAAGAAGAAGGAGCATCCTCCACGACCTCCATCTCGAAGGCGGGAGTAGTATCCTCTGGGACCTCCATCACGGGAGGCGGAGGAGCAGCTTCTTGAGGTATAGGGACATGAGAATATTTCTCCAAGTCCGAGGAATCTGAAGAAACAAGAACCTGAGGGATGTGAGGTCCACTCTCAACGGAAAAGACCTGGTGCACCGTAGACGGGGCCAGCTCAACCGATCCCACGACCAATGGTTGGTTGGGAATGGATTCCTGAATCTGAATTTCCGGGGGAGCGGGATCGACCAAGGATGACTCTTGACCAATCGTGGCATCAGCTGGTGGAAGACTCAAAGAAAGTTGTTTGTAACCAGCGGGAAGGCATGGTGTAGAAACAGTCGGGTTGTCCAACACTTGCTTGGCTTCATCCATATAAGGACAAAGGTGAATGGCATGGTCCCCTTCACACAACTTACAGGGATTGGTAATCTTACCCTGCTTCTTAGGAGCCTTACCATCAACAACTGAAGACGTGCCCCCAACCTGACTCCCGGAAGCCAAGGGCAATGGCAGACGACCGCTGGTCCATTCTTCAAGCACCTTGGGAATGCCAGGGCAATCTCGAAGAAGATGGTCTCCCGTGCACAACATGCAAGGGAACTTGACTTTCCGTGGAGGGTTGGAAGGTTTATCAAGAGGAGGTGCATTAGAAGCAGCAGCTGCAGCCTTAGCCTCTCGCTTATCAGACTTCTTCTTCTTTGTCTTCTTCTTCTTCTTCTTAGCCACCTGGTTACTCGAATCCAGACTTTCACCAGGCGAAGTAGAAGAGGAGGACGCAGAAACGGGCGAAGAAGGGGAGAGGTCCACCTTGGAATCAACATGACGTTGTTCATGTGGAGGAACTGATTGAACAGAAGCCGAGACATTCGGGACCACAGAGGTTGAAAACAACCAAACAGGCAACCCAACAGTTAACCCAGGAAGGGACAATGTTGCCATATAAGGAGCACCAACATTTCCAAAAGGAGGAAAATGACTAGGATTCCCATCGGAGGGGATTCCTTGGTTGGTGAACTCCGGAAAAGTTGCCATCAGAAACGATCTTCAAAACAACACCCTAAGGAAACTAAATTTAACCAGGAATATTTCGTGGGCAGTTAATTTTTAAAACATTGAAACAAAACTCTACCGTTTCATATTTTAAGAGTCAAGAAACAGGCAAAAGGTGACTCTATCACTTTCATATTGGAAACAAGCGTGAAAGGACAAGCGCTTGATGACCTTTTCAAATTTAAAGAGTCAGAAAATATCGAACTGACTACTCAGGAATGCTAGGCAAAGGGTGTACCAAATAACCGTGAACTGCAATATACACCTTGGTTTCAAAATGAAAGAGAAATCAACCAAGGACTTAACGTACGTGCAAGCAATCTCCCCGAATGCTGTGTCCGGTGTATCACGGGTATAGGGCGGCAGACTCGGCTTCCTATGGATAAAGGATAGAAACCTAGTGGGGTCTCCCTTTATATACGTGATGGTACGGGGAGCACAAGTCCGTACTAGTGCTGTCTAAAGCCAAGAGGCGAACGATAGCTACTAGGTTTAAAGACGCCGGAACACGTCTCTAGCCTAGACCTTTAAATGTGTTTCGTTAGATTTCAATGTTGCCTTAGTGTAAATTGAGTAAATTTTAAAGTTTATCTTCAATTACGTTTCAGTTTTTAGGCCCTAGCGAATGTAATGTCTCAAAATCTCTTAAATGCAATCTATATGCCATAGTATATCATTTCATTCGATGAAAGCTACTTATGAGAGAGTTGAGAGCTTTTCACACAACGACGAAATGAACAGGAAACAACTAATGATGTCTCTAATGTAGTTAATGAAAATTAAAAAGCTTTTCATTCAAAGTTACCAATCACTACTAACACCGAAAAGACCTAATTATCATTAACTAATGAAAAGAAAAAGAGATTTTTTTTTGTATTTTCAATATTTCAGAGCAAAGTGCACTAAAAATGAAAACTAATGAAAAGGAAATTCGAGAAATGATGACAAGAGAGCAAAACCAAGAAAATTCCACTAAATGGCCATCACAATCAGACCTCAAATCGACCAAAAGTCCCTCAATGCGAAAGAATCCCAAAGACTCAAAATGAGCTGTGTAATCTAGGCCCAAGACGAGACGAAACGAAATTCGAATGAAGATGAAAACAATCACTCAAACAACACAATGAGACAATAGAAAACCACCAAATAAATGCAAAGAAGCAATCAAGGAAGGCTCGACACACAACAACACCTAGATGACCTAGGGCTACAATGCAAAATCGATAGAAATGGGAAAACAACAAAAGGAAAAGGGTAACAACCAGTCAATCCAGGCTCCAAAACACTCAAACAGTGGAAAAATCAAGACCAAACACACAGATCAGGCTCAAGAAGCTCAGAAATGAAAAAACCCTAGTAGCTCACAGGATTGGCACGACTGTGAGGCTGAAACTAGCGCCAGAAACGAATTGGCACGGGTAATACACAAGCAACATGCGCCAATCGGCGCGACTGTCAGGTTGAAAAGCGTGTCATTTGAGTTTCCCAGTCAAAAATAAAAAAGAAGCAATCCAAAAAGTAGACCAGTGAATGATCAAGCTATCAAAGACCCAAATCCACAAAAAGAACCAGCCCAAAAGAGCGGATCAAGCAAGGAGAATCAAGAATCAACCAAAAAGGCAAGACAATGCTCCAAGGGTTCAGTATACAAACTAAACCAGAGATTGACTGAAGTGGCTTTGATCTACTCCTCAATTGCAGAGCAAAAGTGTTTTGAAGGCTATGTGGCCAACTTCAGGCTCCGTCTATAGCTTATAAAACGAACGACAACAAGCCAACGAATCCCCAGCGGAGTCGCCAATTTGTTGTGGAGGTAAATCCCCTCTGCGGATAAAGGCGATCCCTACTAGCCCAGACCGGGTCTAGCAACAATCAATCACGCTATAGCGTAGGTTCCTAATTGCAAATAAACCAACCAGCGACGAAGGCTTACCTGGAATCCAACGCAGTCGTTGTAGAAGAGGTGGCGCTCCCGTTCCTTAGCTCTGGCAGATCACGATCCCCACGATCTCTATGATAGGACACCTGCACATGCGAGAAACAAAACAAACGCAAGCATAAAATCCAGTAGATGCAACTATATTTCAGTCAGAAAGGACATAACTCATCATCATAAACAACAAGAGTGGAACCATAACCAATAGTTGTTCATTAATAATCAATCAAAGGAAAATTACAACCATAGTTCTGATGCTGAATTCTCCTTCAGAGGGGGTCGCCAGCAGAACACGTCTCGAAAAGCCTGTCAAGGATGGGACAAACTTCTCTCTTCGGACCTTGACGATAGTCTCCTTGCTTGAAATTGGCCTTAAGGGAATTATGGAGGTTCTTACAGCATAAGGCTCTTGGAAATTTGGGAACTTGAAGACTAGAAAACTAGCTTGCCATGGAGATGGGCAAGCTTTTATAGATGGAGGAAGAGGATTTGGGATCCCTATAATCATGGGATTGGCCCTATCATCAAGGAAGCTTCCATGAGAGGTGGCAAACCACTTCCTCTCTATGGAAATCCGTAGCCAAACCCCCCAACTCAAGATAGACATCAGTTCCTGGATCAGTTAGGACGAAACTTCCGCCATTTATTTTTAAAAAACACCTCTTAAATTGGCTGGCGCGAGTGCGACTCTGGGACAGAGCGCCAACTGGCGCGACTTCTTTGAAGTATTTTCTCCATTGGCGCGGGTACTGAATTTCCTGCTTGCGCCAATGCAAAAAGGGCCATTTTTAGGGTTTTTTCACAAGGAGATGTCTTCAGGGCATTGAAAGCTCTTGTTCAGAGGGATGTCATGAAAGTGGTTTCAAGGCATGTCACTGCTCACAGGTCACAAAATGAACCCTCTAATGTGCGGGACGGGGATTTCAGGGATGGTGACAAATTACTGTGTAACAATAAGGTTTGAGGGGTCTTCCTCACAAACCTTAGTTATTGTGGAAAAATAACCCCGTTTACCCCTTTCAAGTTTAAGTTCTCTTATACATAGTCAACATTTAAAAAAAAAATTGTAACTAAGGATGGTTTCCACATTTGAAACATTTCCATAATATTAGGATTCAATCCATAAATGAAGCGGTTTTCCTAGCACTAATTAATATCCATGTAGGAGACATACTTAACCAGTTCCATGAATATGATCTCACATTCTTCTACCATGTGGTTCCCCTGCACCAAAGAATGGAATTCTCCTACTTGTTGTTAATATGCTGGTAGGTACTTCTTCCTGAACCTTTCCTCAAATAAATCCTAGGTGACAGTGTCAGGAGTGAGGTGTAGTTGTCACTCCATGTTACCCGACCAATTCAGGGCATTATCTCTGAGCTAAAATATCGTCTAAAACCTTTCCTCAAATAAATCCTAGGTGATAGTGTCAGGAATGAGGTGCAAATATCACTCGAGGTTACCCCACTAATTCAGGGTGCTATATTTGAGCTAAAATATCGTTATCTTAGCCTTCATTTTGGAAGTATACTCTCCTAGTGTGAAACATATTGTCATTCTTTCCAACCAATATTTTTCTCATTTGCTGGCACAACCTCCAAAAAATTATGGGGAATTAATATTTTGGAGTTTCCTATTAATGTCCTCGATGTGAGGTACTCTATCTGAGTTCCATGATACTTTGGGATTTCTTACCCCTGATGGAGGGTGTTCTAATTCCACCTCAGTTGTTTGACGCTCTCTTAAGGTCTCATTAGTTGCCTCTAGGGAGAGCGAGATGAGAGATAAATATGGGGATGGAAATGGGGGTTCTGGTTGATGTGGCCCTTGTTATGATCCTCCTCAGCCTCAATTCCCTCCTATCCTCCCCATTTTTAACTATACAAATACCTGCATGACACATAATTTTCATTACTGTAGCATAGGACATTCACAATTCTTACTTGAATCACATGTATACAAAATGGTCCATGTAAGTTTTTTTTAAAAACTATGCTCATAAAAAAGCGTTACTGATACTAAGAAGATCCTCATGGATCTACTAAATTATCTCCATTTCTAGCTGAGAAAGCACTATGTTTCACCTACCAACTTCCTTGGTTCTCTCAACATCATTTTTTTAATATCCTAAATTAATCAATTAAATTATTGAACTTATTTTTAATTAGTTAACCTTAACCTTAATGTTAATTAGCTAACTTCACTGTTAATGTTAATTAATTAAAATTAATATTTATGTTAACTAGTTATTATGTTAATTTATTATAAAAAATTGTAATGGTAATTAAATTAAAAAAACAAAAACAAAATATAAAATGAAAAAAAAATTCAAAATTAAAGTTCTAAAACACAATAAAAGAAACAATTGAAAGTTTCAAATGCACCTGGAGCTCATGCATGACTAGGTTTTCAAGAGGCCCACATGCCTCTTGCTTGAGCCCAAAACAATAAAAAAATAAAATACAATGAACAAACCCTACCTTATTTCTTACTTAGATAGTTGGTCGCAATCCTCCTTCCTTCTCCTGCAAGTCTTGACTCGAGGGTTCCATTATTCCGTGCAATAGTGATAGAAAACCACATATTCCATGGAAAAATGATCATATACATAATTTTAAGATGTTTGGAGGCCATGAGTGCTTCAATACCAGGGTGGTATATGGCAATAGAGAAGCTGGTTTTGATGAAGAAAAAAATGTTAGAGCTAGTGAATTCATTTTGCTAGGAGGTAAGATGAACCTAATCATACTTAAAAAATTAGAAGGATTTTAGTTACATTTTATTCATGGGAGTTGAACAGTGATGAAGTTTTATGAATTCAATCTTAAACAAGTGTGGAAGAAGCGTTTTGAGGGTTAAAAGTGTGACAAGTGGGGAATGAATTTAGTGTAGTCATAGAAAATGCACTTGTTCCTAGTAGTTGATAAGCGACATTAAAAAAAATAACCTTGAAATTGAAATTTAGTCTTTACCAAGTGTGAAAGATGTGTTTTCAGGGTTACAAGTTTTAAGAGGGGAATGGGGTTAGTCTAGTCATAAAAAAATACATTTGTTCCTAGCAGTTGATAAATGATGTTCAACAAAATAACCTTGAAATTGAAATTTTATCTTAGCAAAGTGTGGAATATGTGTTTTGAGGGTTCAAAGTGTCAAGAGGGGAATGGGGTTAGTGTAGTCATAGAAAATGCATTTTTCTTCGTATTTGATAAAATATGATGATGTTCAATGTTCAACAAAATAATATTGAAATTAAAATTTGAGGCTTAACGAACTATGGAAGATGTGTTTTGAGGGTTCAAAGTGTCATAAGGGGAATACAAGTAGTCTAGTCATAGAAAATGCATTTGTTCTTAATAGGTGATAAGAGATGATGTCCAAAAAAACAACCTTGAAATTGAAATTTAGTCTTAACCAAGTGTAGACGATTTGTTTTGAGGGTTTAAAATTTCAAAAGGGGAACGAGGTTGGTGCAACGATAGAAACTACATTTAGAATTGATATTGTTATGTTTAGCTTTGAGTCAGGACTCTATTATAATAATAGAAGCATTGATATTATGTCCACAAAAATATTTGAGAGGTATATATTATTATGATTTATATGCTTGCTGATACTAAGATCATTATCAAACATGCTAAATTTTTGTGGAGAGTTTAGAAACCTTGGGTGAAAACTGCATGTTATCAAACTATTAATGTTTGATTTTTATAGTTTTATTAATTGTGTTAAAATTCATTGACATATAACTCAAACATGAGCTCATAAAGCGATAAACTATTTTATAGTAGGTATATGCACTTAGCTATATTAATTTGGATTTGATACTCATAAGCATGGTTTGTCCCTGAAAAATAATATTTGTGTGGCCTATCTAAATCCATGATTTTTTTTTTTTTCACTACGAGGTAAGCCACACTTACTCATTCTTTGAAAATAGAAGGATTTCAGTTGTGTATTTTTCATGGGAGCTAACAAGTGACGATGTTCAACAAAATAACCTTGAAATTTATGAATTTAATCTTAGCCAAATGTGGAAGTTGTGTTTTGAGATTTCAAAGTGACAAGAGAGGAATGGGCATGGTGTAGTCATAGAAAATGCATTTAGTATTAAAACAATTGTGTTCACCTTTAAGTTACTAGGAATTTAGTATACTAATAGAAGCATTAATCTTAGGTCAACAACAATATTGTGCATGTCTGTGCTTGGTGCTGCCAAGATCATTATTAAACATGCTAAATCTTTGTGGAGATTTAAAAACCCTGGATTAAAAGTCTATGATATTGAAGTATTAATGTTTGATTTTATACTTTTAATCATTTTTTTTTGGTAAATAAAATGATATTTGTGTTGAAATTCATTGGATTATAGCTCAAACATGAGCTTATCAAGTAATAAAATATTCCTTAGTAGTTAAGTCACATGGCTATACTAATTTGGATTTGAAACCCATAAGCGTGGCATATCCATGACAAATAATATTTGTGTGTCCTACACAAATTTGTGAATTTCTTTATCTAGGATTTAATCTAAACTTGTTTGTTCTTTAAAAAATAAAAGGATTTCATTTGTGTATTGTTCTTGGCAGTTCAAATATTCAAGAGTAGAATGGGTACAATGTAGTTATAAAATAGTCATTTAGTATTGATATTGTTGTGCTAAATTTTAACTTAGGAGTATATTACACTAATAGACACATTGATCTCAGGTCCACAAGAATTTTGAGAGTTATATATTCTAGTGATTTCTATGCTTAGTGATGCTAAGATCATTATTAAACATCTTAAGTTTTTATGGAGATATAGAAACCCTAGGTTGAAAGGAAATGGTATTAAAGTACCACATACAATGTTATTAAAGTACCAATGTTTGATTTTTATGATTTCATCAAAATTTTGTAAATAGGAAATTTGTGTTAAAATGCATTGGCACATAGCTCAAACACGGGCTCATAAATTAATAAAATATTCCCTAATAAATCAATGAAATTAGATATACTATATTTATTTGGATTTGAAACCCATAAGTATGGCCCACCCATGACAAATAATACTTGTGTGGCCTACAAAAAGCCACATTTTTTTTTACTAGGAGGTACGCTGAACTTGCTAATTATTTAAAACAAAAAGTATTTAATTTGGATATTGTTCTTGGGAGCTAATGAGTGATGATATTCAAAAAAATAATCTTGGAATTGAATTTATACTCACCAATTATGAAAGATTTGTTTTGAGGGTATAAAGTAATAAGCGTGGTATGGGGGTTGATGTAGTAATAGAAAATGCATTTAGTTCAGGTCATGGGGTTGATGTAGTAATGGGGTTGAGGTCATTGTGTTCACTTTTTTGCTCAAGCAAAAGAAAATAAATCAAATTAGAGCTTATCCCAACCCTTGTTGTTCTTAGTCCCACAAAAACATTTTGAGAGTTAGATATTATTATGAATTAATATGTGCTTGGTAATGCTAAGAACATTATTAAACATATTAAATTTTTATGGAAGGTTAGAAATCTCGGGTTAAAAGGCTATGTTATCAAAGTATTAATGTCTAATTTTTGTAATTTTATCAATGGTTTTGTAAGTATAAGGAGAAAAAATGTGTTGAAATTCTTTGGCATATTGCTTAGACATGAGCTCAACATGAGATAAAATATCCCTTAGTAGATAGACACACTCGTATGGATTTGAAACCCATAAGCATGAAGTACCTATGAAAAACAACCTTTGTATGACCTATATAAATGTTTCCTTGGCTTACACACATGCATTAGTTTGCGCAGTTGTTGCATTGTGTTAGCCAAGATTATGGTTATTATTCAAGTGTTTTTTTTATATTTTATTAATAATTTGCAACCATTTTTATCATCTTATAAATGATACTTCCCCATACCTACACTGTGCTTTCAGAATTTTATAGTACTACAAATTACCCTTTTTACACATAAGACATGAACATACATACATGGCATATCCTATATTATTGTTTAATTTGATAAAATAAGTTATAAATTCCCTAATCATAAATCTTAGTATTCTATCTATTTGCATTTCTTCCTTGGCACTTGTTACGCATCGATTTTGGTTTAAGTGTAATGTAAATATTTCTTATAAAGTTATGGGTTAAAATGGTATCTACAAAATATATATTTTATTCATCTTTTAATATATTAAATATTCCATTCCTATGTTGTATTTATCCCATATGTATTTCTTATAAATATTCCATTCCTATTTTGTATTTATCCCATATGTATTTCTTATATGTATGTGTTACAGGTACTTAGTATTCAATACAAAAAAGTCGTCTCCCTGCACAAACCTTTCTATTCTTCCATATAATAATATTTAGGTTCAATGATGATATTATATCATATACATTTTAATTAGTATGCGACAAAATTACTAATATTAGTAGCCCATTATACATGATTTTATAAAATAAACCTTACTAGGCCTGTTACATGATTTTATGCATTCGATTGGTTTTGATCGTCCGTGAGTTGATAGTTTTGCTCACAACCATATTGTATTTATAATTTCTTTTTTAGTTTTTTATCCTAGTAACCATATTGTAGCATTATTCATAGTTAATACCTTTATAGCATTATTCTCGTCTATCATGATAATATTTTAACCTCTTGAATTATCACTATAGTTAGTTCGTTATGTTGCTTCTAGTTTCTTGCACTGTTATAACTTGTGTGAATTGTGCAAGTTAGTCCAAGGCTTAATCTTTCTTATATTTGCTTGTTCATGCATAAAGTTGCTTGCTTGTTGCTTAAGGAAATAAATCCCTCTCATAATTTGGGGTAATTTTTCACTATGATGGAGTTGTAACAAGTTTTACGGGAAGAAAGTTTGGAGTTAAAACATTTTCTATAATTTTTTTTTTTTTTAAATTTTATGTATATTTCGCACAAATTGTTGTTGTTGGAAGTATGAGGAAACGATATGATGGTTTGAATTGTTTTAAATGTAATTTTGTTAGTGGGTATTTAGTTAGAAGTTCAAGCTTATTTTTATGTAGTGTCATCATTGTTACATATTTATAATTCATATTTTATAAAAAAATTGAAAACTTTTATTTTGATTGCATGTTTTATTTTGATTGCATGTTTTATTTGGCATGATTTTCTTGTCCATAAAATCTTCTAGATTGATATTCATCTTTTTGAAGTCTGTTAGTGTTTATTTAGCTAGTTGAGAGTTTCCCATGTAATTGCGAGGTTTAGTAAAACTTGTATATATCCTAGATATTGGGTCTCATTTGCATGCCTTAATGTATCCTATACTTTTTTTCTCTACCGACATCAATAACATTGCTTTTTGAGCTAGCTGTATCTTTTTCATGAATATAGTTTCTTATGTCTCTACGTTTTAGTAAGTTACAAGCTCAAAGTTTAATCTATGGAGCATATATTTACTGACCAAAATATTTCAATCATATTGGATCCCTTTATTGTTAACAAAGTGATTTCATTGGCTTAAGTTTCTATTAACATTAATTTTTCCCATCCCTTGGTTCCCATGTTAGGATGCTGCTTAGTTTTAATGTTAGGTAAGTTCAGATGGAAACAATATCTTGTATATTTCGTTTCTACAATATTTCATGGTGTTTCAATGACAAAGTTTGTGTGCATTTTTTCTTTTTTAGTTTTTTCTTTTTCTTTCAAAATCAATACAATTACTTAATTTTGTGCTTTTATGTTAAAGAAAATTTTCAATGTTCAAGAAGAGTTTGCAATGCATGTGTTATATGTTGAAAAAAATTAGTATATTATACATGTCATGCTTGCTTATGGTTGTTTCTCATGCGTTATAGATATTTGATTACTCAAGTACATGATGAGGCATTTCCTATTCATACAAAACTTGGGACATTGTGGAGACACAATATTATTCTCGCACCTTGGGATTATACACAACTAAAATTAATTAATAATGTTACTTTTCCTATTCATTTTCTTATTTCAAATTTCTTCTTTGTTAAGTTAGGTGCCTTTCATTATTTTATTTCTTAGACATTCATTTTTCATTCCAAGCAAAGAAACCATGCTTCATTCAGAGCCATTCATTTCCTTGGCTTTGCTAGAAAAACGTGTAATCTTCTTAAATTTCATTATATTATTCAAGTGCCCTTGATTTTCCTTGGACTGTTATAATGCCAAAGAATCACATGCATATAGATTGAAAAGCACTTTTTCTTCTTGCGACATTACAAATTTTTTATGGTTTCCATTATGCTTGCATGTGTTAGCTTGGGGCTGGCATATAAGAATCACACAAAGAACAAATGTTCATTGAGCCTTGCTGGTTTTTTGTATAACCTGAACATGTTCTCCTAGAACATTATAGGGCATTCTTATTCTAAAAATTGTGCTTTTTTTATGAAGTCCAAAGTACTTGCACATATCTTTCTTTTCATTTTCACACATTTCTTGTTCTAATATTTTTCATTTTATTTTAATCTTCCTTGTTTGTTTGTGATTCACTAGCTTCAATGTTTGTAAATGATATACCTATCCTCCCAATTTTCTCGTGATTTTTTTGTTTTGAAAATGCTATAATATTTACAACCATTATGCATTTATATTCCAAATAACTTTGTTTACTTGTAAATATCTAAGGTCACATAGTTTGGGATGCATGTTGCATAGGTTGTTAGGTTGGTGGCCGCATACTTACAATGTAAAGAAGGAAATACACATTCTCCTTAAACTGGTGCTTTTTCATATAACCTACTTAGGTTTTCCTTTGACGATACAAAATATTATCATTTGCAAAAAAAAAATGAGGTTTCTATAAGGTGTAGAGTGCTTGCAAAGGATGTTTTCATTGCATATGCATCATTTATTTGATATAAGAATATTCGTTCTTTAATTTAGTTTTCTTTGTAGGTTTGTAATTGGACATATTAAGTGTTGAATCTATTTAACATGGGAGGTTAAACATTGTAGTTCTTTTTTAGTTTTATCTTTCGGATCCATCACATTAATTTTATTTATTTATTATTTATTATTTTATTTTATTTATTTATTATTTATTTTTATTTTTTATGGTGTTGCTGTTTCAAACCATCAGGTGTGGTTCATATTTTAGAAAAAATAATGAAGAAAGTATGATCAAGCATGAGGAATAAATAGGGGAACCCTAAAATCTAAAGGACCAACTCAAAAAGTCAAAAATTATAACTGCTTAAATGATAATAAAAAATTATAATAAAAATAACACTAGAACATATTAGAAAAATAATTCTAATAATATTAATACTTTTTTTTTCGAAGAAAAAATCATAATTTTATTCAACCTATAAAGAGGGAAAAAATTACATTTTGCAATTTCCCAAAGGAATTCAAATATGTCAGGCAAAAATCCTACCAAAAATTGAGCATAAAGCTCCAAAGAAAGACAATCCACACATAAACCTGAACAAAACTAGAAAAAAACTATAAAAATTACATGTTGGGGCTAAGTGTAAAAACACTTAACTACCCTTTTCTACCTTTATTTTTCTCTACTTTTCGCCAAGCTCCTTGATTGGGAGTGGAATTTACAGTAGCTAGTTGATTCTCTTCCAACTCTTCCATTTTAAGCTCAACCACTTTTGAAGAAATCTCTTTGTCAAAGTCCGAACTCTGAGATCCATGGGGTATTTTGATACCTCCCATCTCTTTTTTCAGAGGGAGGTGCATTGATTTGCTGCACTAGAACTGTGGTTGTTGCTACTTCCATCTCCAGAGAGCTTTGAATCAGAGTTCCCTTCTGTTCAAACCCTTCATCCATTGATATTCCTTGTATTTTTTGGGCATATGTAGGATTATCCATTATTCCATCGTCCTCCTCATCTGAGGAAAGTTGTTACTGAAACTGCCAATACTTTGGCTTTTGGGGTTTTTCTTTCTCCTTTTTGGATCTTTCTTTACATGTGGACATGAATTTTGAAGCTGTCCAATTTGAAGACAAATACAATATGAGAATGCTGTATTTTCAAAATCTAAAGATTGGGTTCACTGAAGAGTGTTATAAATAAGGTGAATACAATCAAGTATACCTTTGAAAAGGTCTACATCTACACAGATCCTAGAAAATATAAAAATTCCCTTTGAAGCCCTCTCCAGATCCATCTTTGCATACTTCCCCAAAGTGTTTCCAATTCCTTCTAATACTTAGTGGTGTCAAAAAGGAAGAGGAAGGTTGTGTAATCTGACCCAAACCGACATTTTAGAAACCACCATGATGTTGGCATTAAACCATGGAAACCATGGGGTTATAAAAATGCCCGCGTTTCCCCAAAAATATGGACCCTCATTTAGAACGAACTGCACATCCTTTAAGGAAGATAATTGTATAACAAAAAAACCCCTAGAGCATAAATGAATATCACAATTTCAGGTCCAATTTGTACATACCAAATGATGACGATCCTTTGTTTTTTTTCGGAAACCATTAAATATACAAATGAATACTCTGGATTGGAGGGTGGAGAATCATTCAATAACTTCTGGAAAATTTACTGCCATTGCTAGAGTCTAATTCATTTGTCCCACTATGTAAGGTCCATGAAAAATGATGTTTGGATAAGATTTTTTTTGTGACTCAACTTTTCCTTTCAATGCATCCTTGAATGAAGTTGGTCCCCTAGGTATATTGGGACAAGGTAAACCTACCCTCAACCACAAATTGATGATTATAGAGGAGCTTTGTTCAATGCCATAGTATTTCAAAAAATAATCTTCTTGCAAATATTTACCCACATATTAATCAAAATTTGGATCTCCATCGAGATACCCAGTCTATTTTGGATCTTACACTTCAGATCAAGTACTGAGTTCACTGCTCAAACCTTATAAGGACCAATCTCCCATCTGGGGTTCTCACAAAAATTTGAAAGATATCTCCCACTTCTGGATCTAGTTGGAAAATATGGGGAAAGGGGTTTACGGGCCTATGCATAAAACTCTTACTAATTTTTTCCACAAATTTACATAGTACATGCTTCCTATGAACAAAAACATCATCATAAAACCATTGCTTTGCATATTTTAAGTAGATCTGAGTGTAGAAAGGCACCTTAGTCTCTCTAATTCCGATGATCTACAGCTGCAACCAATGCATGTGCATTCGATATTTTATTAGGCCGTCTTCTACTGCAATTCGCTCTGTAGGAATAACTATAGCCCGAGACCTTGAGCCAATAGATGTGCAGTCATAGAAAACCAAGACTCGATCACTGTTCCTTCTTCCATTACGATCTCCCTGGAACATAACAATGACAACGTTCAAGATTGAAACATTCAAAACCCTAACACCACAAATAATTTCCATTGTCTCCTCAAATAATAATATTAATACTTAATATTTAAATATTAATGATTTGAATTAATAATAGTAATACAATCCAAATTCAACAAGAATGACCATAGTAATAGTTAATAGAGGTGATATTTATTTATGACATAGTCTAACTTATAGATGAAATAATGAGTTCATCACCCTTAAAATCCCCTTGGAAAGTCAAACTTTGCACATTAAACAACTCAAACTCATATTTTCAAAAATCTCCTGAAATTTGATTAAAACTAACCAAAAAAATGTCATGAAAAAATATTTCCTTTATGAATTAGACTACATATTTATTTATTAACAATAAATAATATTATTAAATAATATTAATATTCACTAAATATTATTAATATTAATATAGAATTAATAATAAATATTAATTATTAATTTAATGCTTAAAAATGACTACAAATATCATATTAATATCCATAATAATATTATTAATATAGAGTAACCCAATATAATGGTTTAATAATTAATATTAATTAATAAAAATGAAATTTCATAAATAATAATAATATTAATGTTATATCCAAGATAATATTATCAATATTAAAGTATAAAATATAGTAATTTAATAATTATATTCATATTAATTAATAAAAATAATAATGAAGTTTCATAACTATTATTGATATTTATTAATTATTATTGTTTTGTTTTTCAAGTGGTATGAGTTTATCATAGATTATATTAGGCTTGATCCGTGGCTTGAGAAACCGCGACCCAAAGGCATTTAAGCTGTTAAAATAACCCGAGGATCGCACCCAGCCTAGGCCACACCAACATTAAGCTAACTAGGTTTAACTTATTTCCTCCCTCTAGCATGAGCACAACAACCTCCGTGAAGCTTGATCCTGAGTCGCCTTTGTGACAAGGCCCATCCTCAACCAATTGTGCTAGTGAGAGTTGACATTATTATTATTATTATTATTAATATCAATGTTGAAATAAATATGTATGATAATGATAATACTCATATTATGGATGTAATAAACTAAAGGAAAATACTATCAATAAGGGGCAATTATTAGTAATAGTGATCATTAATATTAATAATACTAATAATGTGTAGTCTAACTATTAGACAAAATGACCCTTTTCTAAATATTTTTTTGGTCAATTTTGTTCAAAATTTGGTTAAATTTTTAAAAGTCACTAGTTTAATTTATTTAATTTGCAAAGGTCGAGCACCTAAGGGTTTTTTAGGGCGTTAAATCCTTTTATGCATTCAAAAGTGAATTTTAAAAAACAATAAATCACATTCTCGCAAGAAATTGTATTGTTAGATATTTTTTGGGTTTTTAGGGTGTTGAATCTTTTTATGCATTCAAAAGTGAATTTTAAGAAACAATAAATCACAATCTCGCAAGAAATTGTATTGCTAGATTTTTTTTCCAAAAAACCATTTCATCAGTACTTATTCTTAGTATTACTAATAACGAAATTTTTTTAATGGTATATTTGTGGTTCACTGTACCAGATGATACTAGCTACTTCCATAGAAAACCATTTCGTCAATACTTATTCTTAGTATTAATATTAATGAATTTTGTTTAATGATATATTTGTGGTTCACTTTACTGGATAATACTATCTACATCCATGGAAAACTGACCCATGTCTATGTGAGCCAATCATCATTCATAGAGAAATTACTCCCAATAATCGAGTATGTCAATCTTGTTGGGACTGGAACTAGGTGGGGAGGATAAGGGAAAAGAGTTACACCCACTTGACAATTAATATTACTATTTAATCATGGTACTTAATTATCTTATTTTATTTTATATTTTATTAATATTATTATTTATTTCTTTAAATTTTTTAATTTTTAATATATATCTATATATATAGTCAATGATAGTACATCCAATACGTTGTAAACGTATGATTATTACACTTAGAACTGACGATTCTATTCCACTTTTTTCAGAATAATAAGATTTCAAAATTGAAACTAAATGGCATATATATATACTTTTTAATTTAATTATTAACCTTGATAATAAAATACTTAAGTTTATTTATTTATTATTATTATTATTTTTTATTTATAACCCTTTATTGTTTATATGTTCCTTCTATCCTTTTGGTTATCATATCTTTGATTCTTAATTTTAGATTGGTATATATGTAAAAAATTATCATATAAATTCATAATTATTCTTATATCTATAATTCATGATTTATTATTGCCCATATATATATATATATATATATATATATATATATATATATATATATATATATATATATATATATATATATATATATATATATATATATATTGTGTAAGTCGACAATTTTTCATTAATCAAAAAGTATGTACAAGGATGCTAGAATGCATGTGGCCTCACCCCGACCAGGTTTGTTCACCAATGCTATAATCGTACTACAAACAAAAATCAAAACACTCAACTAGGAGACCCACAACCATATAGGCCTTACATGCCAAAAAGCAAAAAGAACTAACAAGACACTAATTACCATAATTAATCATTTGAAGTGATAGAGGCATGGTTATTTGGCCCCGTCCTTGGAGGAGGAGGAGGGCGGTAGAGACAATGGGAATGTTGTTCAAAGTGAGTAAGCCAAGTTTCCAACTTCCTAATTTTATCAGTTAGAATATTTTGCCCACGCCAAACAACCACAACTCGTCTATGAACATGGAATTGAAAATACTGGAGTTTCTCCATCTTGGCCATAGGACCTCATATTCTTGTTTCCAGACCATGTACCTAGATTCCAAAGTATCCAATATGGACTGAATCATCTCTAGCAGCATCAGATATCTCTTGATGTGAACAACATCTCCATGCCCCTCAGAGACCACATGACGCGTCCCATCACCCTGCCCTCGGGCAATCAAGCCTCAACCATGACCTAATCTTCCACCCTTGCTTCCACTCTCACGAACACCCTGAGACAAGGCCCTGCAACCTCTACCACCCGCATGACCACCAACCCTAACATTAACATGCTTAGAGGCTACCAGATGACCCCTGCCAACATTACCAACACACGCTCCTCCACCCTTGGCACTGAAGGTCACAAGCACACCTATAGACAAGCTGAACATATCTGAATTCATCCCGAAAAGATCACGCGAGGAACGGGGGAGATGCTTCATCCTGGGAGCCCCACTTAGAACCAAAAACCCACACTGAACCCTTGCCAACTTCCACAAATGACTAGGTAGCTCCGGCACCACGCCCGCTTTTCCACCAGCCAACTGACCACCACTGCAGGACCAAGACTCTGTGTCCTTGCTAGGAGAGGTATATTAAAGCCACCACTCCAGTCTCATTCGACTGTATTCACCACACAATGGCTACAAATATTAGCCAAAATTGTCCGACAACTGGTCACCAAGCGAATCCAACGGAGAGCCAACCAACTACCCATAGAAACACAAAATTCCACCTCCCAGAAGCCTAAGAGGCGCCAGATCCACCATAATTCCTCAAATATAATTCTGCGACCAACATCACCCCGACAAGAGAACCCGACAAGGACAAAGCTAGAGAGCTTAATTATGGTTGACGATAAAAAATCAAACCAATAGAAATGACTAACTATAGGACATTTAGTGCCGTAAGCAACAACGTCATCAACAACACACATAGGGGTGCCCCAACACCACCCAAAATACCAACAAATAGAACGATCTAGGCCCAACACATAAAATCCCAAAACGAACCAATTATTCACCCGACCAACTAGTTGAGCAAACCACGAAATGAAAAAATTCACCCAAATTGGCAAGAGTGAAATTATTACCTTATAGAGCTTGCAAAAGAAGGAACACCATATGAAAGAACACCACCAAACCCGCACGACTGAGGAGATCAAATCCACATACCAATTCCAAACCCACTGAAATCCAAACAACAATAGAAATGCGACATAATTACCCATATTCTTTATTCTTAGTTACATTATAAGAATTTTGAATTAATTTTAAAAACTAATTTTTCAAATATGAATTAATATCTTGATCTTGTATATTAATAATTAATTAATTTCCTATCTTATTCATTTATTAATGTTAATATTTTAGTTTTTTTTTCAAATTATAACTATCCTCTTGTTAATATTTTTCCTTTTTTGAATTCTCTTTTGATACTTCATATTTTTACAATTTTGGTCCTTTTATTCTTATGTTCCTTTACTTAATGGAAAACAAAAAAATTCTAAGTCAATTTATCCTTAATTTACTCAGTATTTATTTATTTATTATATTTAGTTAATTGCTTAAGATTAACCTTCATTTCCCTTTGGTTCTGTATTATTAAATATGAGTAAACCTTGTTTGACTTAGAATATTTCCTTCTTTGATTTCCTTATTAGTTGGTCCTTATTCTTTCCTTTCCAAAAATGTATTTATATATTCTATTTAAATATATAATTCTGGAACAATCCTTTAATAAATGAATTTTCCTTATTCAAACTAGCTGCTACATTTTAACCGTTAGGGTTAACGATCTCTACATGGTGCTCTCTTTATTTAATTTAATGCCAAGATTTGATTCTGCATCTCGTCCTGACGATGAACTACACTAGATAGTTCAAAAAGCGTCGAAAAAACCCTTATGATGTGATTTTCACTGAAAGATTTTTCATTATTCTTTCATGATATGGATCACAAAAGCCTGAATTCAGATAATAAAATACTTATTATTAATGTGATAGTATAAATAATGGTATAATTAAGAAATTTAATAATGTGAAAGCTTTATAACTAAAGTTTTAATTAAATTATAGGGATATATTTCTTACTCCTATAAGGTTAATAATCTTTTAAAGAAAATTATTAAATTAATAAACATAAATGAAATAATATTAATAAATATTAAAGGATATATATATATATATATATATATATATATATATATATATATATATATATATATATATTTGATTGTATTCCCTTCAAAAATCCATTACATATATAATCATAGCCTTGACAGCCATAACAATCCTCGCCTTACTCTATCATAAATAAAACTAGAGATAAAGGCCGGTAAAAGATAAGTCTAAGAAACTACTATTATCTAGACCAAAAACAACAAAACAAAAATAATCACTAATAACAAAATTATTGTAATATGAACCACATCATAACATTCAGATCAATTAGAAGAAGGAGCTAGAGCTGAGTCTTCTGCCTTGATTCCAAGTGGTCCTGAAGCTTTAACTCAACATGTAAATGATTTTCCTTGTGAGTGACATGAGCATCCAAGCTATCCACTTTGTCTTGCAACTCCCACTAATTTCTATGGATGTCACTTAAGAAGGAGATAGTGTAGTTTTTATCTTCATGTTTCCCCCAAAGAATACAACCCAACAATGTTTGGAGCCACTGATGGAGGGTAACTAATTGTGTTATCACTCGGAGAAAACCCTCGTAGTGGGAAAAACTCTAAGGTAACCTCAAACGTTTCTGACATTGAAAGCTGACCCTTCAACCTGGAGAGGGGTCTCTCCTTAAACTAAACTACTCAATTACACCATAGTAGAAGGTTTACAAATTTAGTTCTATGGACAAATTTTTCTAAGAAATGATGAAGTTTGGTTGGGCTATGTAGAAATTACACCATTGGGCATGGAGTCTAACCCTATCAGGTGATATTTACTTACAGTTTCGATGAGAAAAACACAAAAGAAGGGTAGAAATAATTCCTTTGAAATGTTAAGTAATAGAGAAGGAAAATGAAAAGAAATAAGTATTATAGTTAAATGGAACAACAATTACTAATGATGTAGAAGTAAAGAAACAAGAGCATAAATGAATCCCAATATCACACACTTATCTTTCCAGAAACGAAGAAATATTTAATGCAAAGAATACAAACATGGAACTATGACACGAAAATTTCTGCAAGTGCTCATGAAAAACTGTATATATTTAAGATATGCTCAAATATTACACATGGACGGTATGATTTCAAATAAACACTAATCCTTTTTCCTTCTATATTTCTTGTTATATAAACATTACAACAACTAATTACATGATTATAGTTTCAACTTTAATTACAATAATATAAAATAGTAATGGAATGTTTTTAGGTACATGCATATTAAAAATACCTTTTAAATACATCAAGTCTTTGAAAAATAAAAATTACTTGCTGAAAATCATGCTAAAAAAGAGGTTGAGAAAGATGTATCATCATAATGTCTCCCTCATTGGAAAAAATAGTCCCTTACTACAAAACATGTTCCTTATTGCAAAACAGGTCCAGTCACTCTCCAAAAATGCTATTCTGTTTGAGCTCCTTATTTCTCGGGATGTATGTTGTAATATGATACCGCCTTTGTCAGTTCTTAGCCACTTGGGTCAATATTTCTACTGACAAACAACTGTCAATGATTTTCATAATCTCTTCCTTTTCAAAAATGCGTTGACAATGAAAATGTCAGTGCATTTCTGCAAAATTCGCTGACAACTGGGATGTCAGCTCTCCACCGTACTTCTCTGTATAAACGTTGACACTCCCATTGTTAGTGCACTTTTAAAATTTTCAAAACTTCAGTAATAATGACACTCTCGTTGTTAGCATTTTAAACCTGTTTATTACAAATTTTCAACGACACTCACTTTTTCAATGCTTTTAAAAAATTTCGGACTAACAATTTGATAAAAAAATGCATATATTTATTTCGTCTTCCCCCGGTGTTGCTACAGGAAGCAAATGAGGTACCTTGTCAACCAAATCTGTGTTTGAATGTGTCTGACGCTCTTAGATAATATGCTCATCCAATTTCCTGATATCATGTCAAGTGATGGGTAGGGAAGCCACATGAAAAACTACTGAAACTTCCTTGGCCAACGTCTCTGTATGTGGATTATGTGAACTAATCTAGCTTCCTTCAGTGCAATTCCCATGAGACCGACACCGAGGCATAATGATTGAAAAATATGGGGTAAAAAAATAGAAAAGAGAAACTAGAAAACTACTATCCAACAAACCATATGATGCAAAAGCCACAAATCCACAACCAGATGAAAGCAAAGGGGAAGTTGGAGATTCACATAAATGACACCTAGATGCATCGACCCATACGACCACAAATATATTTTTAGATGAACCCCCATATCCATCACCTGATTTATAGACCCACTAGATGCCAAAACTAATTCTAGAGACTCATAGGAAGAAAAATTCCATGTAACTAGATTTCCAATGAATGACAAAGAGACAACCATGCCCTTGCATAAAATATCCTCCACCAAGAAATAAACCTATATCAAACATAAGTCAAACACCAAATAATGCACCAAATATAGATTAGAAAATATAGTTACTCGTGAGAGGAGAAACCAGCTAGAGTTCATAACTATGAGGCAAGAGCGAATTACTAAAGCTACCACTCACACATTCAAGAGATGACCTAATGGGTACATTGTAATCCCAAAATAGAGAACCTAGGACAAGCATAGTTTATCTCCTCCATCAAAAGTATGGATTCCAATGCTGAAATACAAGACAAAATACAACCAAAAATAATGCATGAAGGACAAAGATAAAGGATGGAAGCTTCCTTATTGCACCAGACCAAACCTAATGCATAAAAATAATTTTTGAATAATCCACCGAAGCAGGGCTATCGCAAATTGAAAGCATTGGAAAAATTTCCATTGAACCTAAAATTAGCTTTCATACCAGATAATACTCCCTCCCTAATGAAAATCACTGAAGGAAATTCCAAGAACATCCCCCATCATATTGCCAACCAAATGAATACAAATGAGTGAGTGCATGGGGGAAACCTTCCATTTGACACTCATCTTAAATGCATGGGAGGTCAATGGGGTGATGGGTACCCCAATGATCCCACTTTCTTAGAGACTGTAACATACCCCCTTACCACCCATAGACCACACTAAGGGAGGAAGGAGGCAATTACTATGATGACCCAACCTCTGATGTCATGCTATGGAAATGGGGTCTAAAATTCAAACTTTTTCAAAATTTTCAAAGCCCGGAATAATCAACACCGTTGTGTTCATCTCTTGGAAACCCTTATGAAAATATATAATTTTCTTTAATCCACCTCCCAAATCAAAAGTTATGGACCTTTAAATATTTTCCTACTAGACTCCTCCATGTCATCTTGACTTGCCACATGGCACCCATGTGGTTCCCATGTGGTCGTATAAGTCATTTCCATGTCACCCTTTGTAATGAACCACGTGGAATTTATGTCAGCAACTTCCACTTCTCATTCACATCCCCTTTCATGGCTTGTATCATATACATGTAATAATATAGACAAACCCCCTTTCCAGGAAATATGTTTATACATAATGAATTAATCCATCCCCCTTTGTAATTATATATGTTACATGCCACATGGCACAAGACCTCATTCAATCGAACCACAAGTACCACATCATCTCAGGTATTAAATCTCGAGATTTCCCTCTGGTGCATTTCTTAAATACTCTGGGATTGAGAGAGCCAAACGAAAACTTCCTCGCGTTAACTGACGAAAACTAACTCTGTCTTAGGATATAAATTTTGGATCCTTTCACCTATGCCCTCGTGTTAATATTTCCAAGATGATATCATAGTTCCAAACTATATGGATGGAATTTACTAAAATTTACTGCCTTGAGACTCTTTCCCTGGGACTTTTGCACCATGCCCCTCTAGAAATCACTGGGGTGACATCACGCCCTACCCATGGCATCCTCTAGGAGTACCACATGTCACTCATTTATAAGCCAATTGGCCCCACCAAAAAATAGATTTTGAGTTTCATGTGTCCCCATAAGTTCAGATATTTTTCATTGTTTCATGAGTGAAGCTCAGACTGAGCTCTCTCCAAGGTTTCATTCAGTCTCTTTTGCTGAAACCAATAACAAAAATTAAATTCTTCAACTACACAATGATTTAATGTTTAATTATATTTTATTTAAACAATAACAAAATGGATATGCCACTTGCGTATAATCAATCATTTATATAATCAATGCTTGGCGACCAACTTGCCTATTTTTCATGACCGCGTAGGTTTTAGGCATGTTCTAAGCTACAAACTAAACGATATCGACTTCCTGAACGTGGTATAGCTTTGATATATCATTCTTATGTTGTGGGAAATCCATTCTTAGTTGATTCTCCCTACAATTCCAATAGTTATAGGGTTCTCCTCTACTACCTCTGGTCTCTTCTCTTGCAACCTAAGTAGCTTAGAGTTTATTAGTAGCGCTGAATTTCTGGTGAGTTTCATCTCTATTGGGAGTGTTTTTTTTTTTCCTTTTCCCTAGGCTGCTGACCCAAATTATTTTTCTTCCTTCCTCTAATTTCAAATATTCCTTTTACTTTCCAATCAACCTTATGTTTTGTCACGTTCCTAGATTTCCCATAGCAATGCTTTAGCTTTCTAATTGCGCCTTCCAGGGTCCGTGGCTCATCAAATTAAATTGTATCTTTGAAGGACCATGGTAGTCCACTGATAAATATTTGAACCTTTTATGTTTCTTCTCGAGGTAAGGAAAATACCATAGCTACTCTAGCAATTTAGTAATATGCTCCTCATCAATCATTTTCCCCATTTTAGGTTTGTATAAATCTTTGGAATTGTTGTCAAAATACCTTTCAGACAAGTATATTATTTTGAAATGTTTCTCAGACTCATTCAAAGACAAATATTCTTCTCTTATGCATTGAAAATTATTTAAATCCTCCCACCATATTTCTACCTTGCCTTTCAGACTGAAGGTAGCACTTTTACATTCATATTTTCATAGTAGTTATGAACTCAAAATAAATTTTTCATTCCAAGCAACCATGCTTCAACATATTCTTCTTTCTTTGCCTCACCATAAAATGTAGAAGGCTTGACATTCTTGAATTCTTCTAGAATTTTCTCCTTTTCCCTCCTTTTACCACGATAATGATGATGATGGTGATGTTTTTTGTGAGTGTATTCAAATTGTTTCTCATGGATTCTTTTCCTTTTATTTGGAGTATCAAACATAGTTCCTCCTTTTACCATGATAATGATGATGATGGCGATGTTTTCTGTGAGTGTGTTCGAATTGTTTCTCATGGATCCTTGTCCTTTTATCTAGAGTATCGAACATAGTTCCTCATTTTACTATATCTTCACTTGGAAACCTCTATATTTATCTAGATATACTCTCATATGCTCCATTTGTTCTTTCTTATTGTTCTAAGAGGCTATACCTGTCCCTATGGATAGCTCCCAACTCATGTTTCCTTTACCTTTGTAAGTATAAAATACTTTGCAATATGATTGCATTCACTTCTGCTTGCCTCACATGTGCTCCGAGAATCCTTTCATTGTGAATCTTCCAACTCCTTATTTCAACACTTAAGCTTCTTAAGGTTTCCATCCAGTCAGGAGAGCCTTCTTCCCCTCTTTGTTCAATTGATATTTCTTCTTCATATCCATGTTGTGACCTGCCAATGTTATATTGCACCATTCTGGTCCTCATTTATTCTAGCCCTAAGTGTCTTCTTATGTGCTATCATACACACTCATAAATATTAGATTAAACACACATAGATGCATAACATAAATCATCAACTTGGTTTTTTCTTGGAATTCCGATGGTGTAAGGCTAGCTGAAACATTACACCTCAAGTTAGCAAATTAATAGCAATGATATTATGTCAGCCATCAGTACCATGCTACATGAATATATAACAATGAAAATTCATTAAACAACATATATGAGAAATCCACATAACTATCAAGTTTTAACACCTATCACCTTGCTTTAAATCCTCATCTGATCTCCAAAGGTTCAATTTTCAACCTTTGCTCTGATACCACTCTGTAACATACCCCCTTACCACCCATAAACTACAATAAGGGTAGAAGGAGGC
The DNA here is from genome assembly GCA_034641835.2 of Pinus albicaulis. Taxonomy (NCBI): domain Eukaryota; kingdom Viridiplantae; phylum Streptophyta; class Pinopsida; order Pinales; family Pinaceae; genus Pinus; species Pinus albicaulis. Next base: position 923,388,141 of record CM076573.1, read on the forward strand.
AGTTACTATGATGAATCAATGTGTAATTTCCTGTTATGTAAATGGGGTCTGAAATTTCAACATTTTTCAAAGTTTTCAAAGCCTAGAATAACAATGCCATTGCGTTTTTCTTGTAGATACCCTTCGATGATATAGGATTTTTCTCAATCTGGTTCCCGGATCAAAATTTATGGCCCTTCAAATATTTTATTACTATTCTCTACCATGTCATCATGACTTTCCACATGGCACCCACGTGGATGTCCAATTCATTGCCATGCTACCCTTCACAAGGGACCACGTGGCATTTTTGTCATCAATTGCCACTTCATCATTCATGAGTCCCCTTTCATGGCTTGTATCATATGCACGTAATAATATGGATAAATCCCCTTTTTGGGAAATATATTTATACATAATGAATTAATCCACCCCCTTTGGGATTTATACATGTTACGCATCGCATGGCACAAGACCACATTCAATGGGCCCACAATTGCCACATCGTCCCATGGATTAAATCCCAGGACTTCCATTTGGTGCCTTTCTTAAATATTTTAGAATCCAGAGAGCTAGACATAAAATTCATTGCGTTAATTGATAATAACTAACTTTGTGCCAAACATAAATTCTCGATCCTTCCGCCTATGCCCTTGTGTTAAAATTGTTGGGATGAGATCACAGTTCTAAACTGTAGGGATGACGTTTGCTGAAATTTATAGCCCTAAGACTCTTTCCTTGAGAATTTTATAGCATACCCCTAAAAAAGTATCTAGGGTGATGTCATGCTGATGTCACAACCTCCACATGGCCTCCTCTAGGAGTGCCATGTGTCACTTGTTTATAGGCCAATTGGCCCCACCAAACAACCTATTATGGGTGACATGTGTCACACCATTGTGATGCCACATCAACCTTCTGAGCATGTCATCTTCCATGTTAGCCTGGGTCACACCAAGGGCTTCCGACCCTTAAAAAATGAGCTTTTCCTGTTATAAGAAATTTTGCAAATTTTGGTGTTTTCACTATTTTACAAAGGACTCGGTTAATTTGGAATTTTAATCCACACAAACAACTCTTATCAACTGGTCCTGTATGCCACAAAATCCTGAGATTTAAATCGTTGGAGGTACTCCTTCAGCCTACCTTCGAAACCTTCAGGGTCCCATGTTGAAAATGGCAGCAAAAAAGATTGAAAATGGCAACAAAAAATATTGAAAATGGCACCCATGAGGCCTTTGATTTAATTTTCCCTTAATTAAATTATAATTAAATTGTAATTCTACATCACATGAAAACTTGTAAGTGTTAAATGAGTGAGGAAGACTTAGTTAGCTCAGTAAATTCAAGTTGGAGGTCAAACTAGAGGCATGTAGGGTGTCTCCTACTTTTTAAAAGACTTGGTTGAGTTATTTGTGAGTTGTAATTAGTTAACTCAATTATTTGAGTTAAATTCAGTTTAACGAGTTATAACTAAGAGATGAGATAGTGATAGGTCCAATGAATTAAATATGATTTAATTCACATGCATTGATCAATCAATTAACTGCTAATTCACTATAAATAACTGTTGCATGTCATTTCTAAGGAAGGATCAATTGAGATTGGGGTTAAAGGGAAGATAAATATTAGTTGTATAATTAGAAAATTGTACAATTCATGAATGAGGTCATCAAGAATCCTTGGTTGTATTGAAAAATCATTAATTGGGAATTTACTAAGTAATAGGGTAATTAGCCGAGGAATGCGTAAGCAAGGCTAGTCAGGAAGAGGCAAGAAAGTGGTTAAATATTGGACCAAACTTGCTTAGATCATTGCCAGGATCACAACAGGATCAAAGTGAGATAATAAAAAAAGTGTATAGGTTTCTCAAGAAGGGAAATAACATTTTATTGTTTCATGTTATTGAATTTATGCAATATATAGATAACTGGTTTTTTTGGCTGAGGCTTTTTCCAGATACATCTTGTGTTGTGTGATTGATATTTATTTCTCTTAATTGTTTATGTGATTGTGCGATCGTAATTGGTTTCTGCAATGTAGAATTGGTTCAGTGTTTTGTTTTAGTACATTAAAATATCAATTGAATATATTTAGATATTTCTACATGGTATCAGAGCAGGAATCACAATAGAAGAGAATAACCAAATTTTGTTTTTAACATGTACATCGAATTTGCAGATTTATTCTTCAGGACTAGTAGCAGATAAAGATGTCTTTCTATATATTGAGACTTAAATATTCCCTTCAGGGTAATTCAAATTACATATCTTGGAAGGAAATGATAGATGTAGTGCTGGATGAAAACATACTAAAGGAATTCATAGATAATGATATTCCCAAGCCGGAAACAACATATGCTCAAAATCTTGATGCATGGAAGAAGAACGTAGCAAAGGCGAGAAGGATTATGTTAGAAGGAGTTCGATATCATATTGTCTCAAACCTCCATGGAAATGAAAGTACATATTCTATGTGGAAGGCATTAACATATATGTTTCACAATAGTAATGACCATAGGAAGCTGGCGCTAAAGGACAAGCTCAGAAAGATCAAGATGGATACCAAAATAATTGACGAAGTTATGAGCTTGGAAGTGGTGGTGTGGAATTATCCTAGGATGATTTGGTGAGCCTATCACTTTTAGGCCTTCCCAAGAGTTGGCATAGCTACCAGGACTCAGTGAATGGGAGGGAAAAGCTACTAGAGTGGGAGCGTTTGTGGTCTGACATGGTACAAGAAGAGATAAAGCAGAGCGCCAGAGACGAGACTTCTTCCAAAGATAAAGAAGAAGATTTTGAATTAGTCGAAAAAGGAAAGAAATCCAAGGGAAATAAGTCTCAAGGTGAAGAGGGAAAGAGAGACTTGTTCAAGATCAAGTGTTTTCACTGTCACGAGTACGAGCACTATGCCACGAAATGTCCATAGAAGGAAAGAAATAAGGAACATGCATTTACAACAGCATGTGAAGCTCTAGCTTCACATTTTGAGCTTGATTTTACTCTGATTGCATGCATGGATAGCATGGTAATGGGATGCATGTGGTATCTCGACAACAGTTCCTTATTCCATATGATGGGAAATATAGATCTCTTTAGTGAGTTGGAGGAGAAGGACCTCCAGCAGAACATAGAGTTTATAGATGACGTGAGGTATAACGCGATCGACATAGGTACATTTACCTTTCAGAGGGAGTTTGGATCCCCTCTCAGACTAACATATGTTTTGTTTTTTCCAGGACTAAAGAAGAATATTGTTTTAGTAGCAGTATTGGAAGACCGTGGCTATGATGTGATATTTAGAAAAAGGAAAGGTTTTCCTTAGACACATCACCACAGGACATATGATATAGATCGGTGTGTGAGTCAAGAAATTATACTCTCTCAAGGTCGAAGATGCATGCAAAGATTTGAGGAGCAAAGAAAAGGTTAGAGACTTGGTGGTTGAGAGGGAGCATGGATTACCTCTCAACATGCAGCCTCAAAAGAAGCCTCAAAAAGTTGTGGAGCAACCACAATTAGAGAAATAAAAGAGGAGACCGAGTGGAGGCATCCAATGAAGAAAAGACCTCTAGTAGGGAGAATTTCGGGCCAAGTGGATAGAGGGAGCACACATAGCCATACCTCTAGGTGAGAGTTCAAGCGATGTGAAGTCATAATCCCAAGAGAAGAAATTTGGGCAGGGTCCATTGAGATGTATTGTCTCATGGATAAACACCTGGCTATAGGGGCCCAAAATACACAACAACATGATAGAGCAATAGCAATACATGTAGTTAGATGTCAGAGTGATAGATGTCAGATACTGGAGCATAGATCAGAGTTGGCAACAATGCAGATGGCACAAATGCATAGTTAGCAACAATGCATGTTTTCAATAGACAATTTAGTAACTAGCATCTCTCAGAGACTCTGGAGATAGATGCATCATACTGATTCAGTTTGGATGTTTTTTTAGTTTTAGAAGTTGCAGTAGCAAACAACACTAGGGAAATGTTGCATGTAGAACATTCCAAAGGTACCAAATCAGGATAGAGTTGAATTCATTTCTTGTTGAGAGGGAGAGTTGAAAATGACAACAACAAATATTGAAAATTACACCCATGAGGCTTTTGATTTAATTTTCCCTCAATTAAATTAGAAGTAAATTGTAATTCCACATCACATGGCAGCTTGTAAGCATTAAATGGGTTAAGAAGACTTAGTTAGCTCAGTAAATTCAAGTTGGAGGTAAAACTAGAGGCATGTAGGGTGTATCCTACTTTTTAGGATCCCTGGTTGAGTTATTTGTGAGTTGTAATTAGCTAACTCAATTATTTGAGTTAAAACCAATTTAACTAGTTCTAACTGTGAGATGCGCTAGTGACAGGTCTAGTGAATTAAATATGATTTAATTCACATGCATTGATAAATTAGTTAATTGATAATTTGCAATAAATATCTATTGCATGTCATTTCTAAGGAAGGCTCAATTGAGATTGGGGTTAAAGGGAAGATAACTATCAGTTGTATAATTAGAAAATTGTACAAGTCATGCATGAGGTCATCAAGAAGCCTTGTATGTATTGCGCAATAATTAATTGGGAATTTCCTAATTAATAGGGGCTAAATTAGCCCAGGAATGCGCAAGAAAGGCTGGTTAGGTAGATGTAAACAAGTGGTTAAATACTAGACCAAAATTTCTTAGATCATTGCCAAGATCAGAGGAGGATCATAGTGAGAGAGTGATCAAAGTGAAAAGGTTTATCAGGAAAGGAAGTAACATTATATTGTTTCATGTTCTTGAATTTATGCAATATACAGATAGCGGGGTTTTTTGGATGAAGCTTTCCCTAGATACATCTTGTGTTGTACAATCGTAATTGGTTTCCACAATTTTTAGAATTGATTCGATATTTTTTTTTAGTACATTGAAATATCTCTTGAATATATTTAGATATTTATACATGGTATCAGACCAGACATCACAATAGAAGAGAAGAACCAAAGTTTTTTTTGAACATGTACATCAAATTTGCAGATTTATTATTTAGGACCAACAACATATTAATATGTATTTCTATGGATTGAGACTCGAATGTGCCCTTGAGGGTAATTCGAATCACATAGCATGGAAGGACATGATGGAGGCAATGCCGGGGGAAAAACAATTGAAGGAATTCATAGATATTGATATTCCCAATCCCGCAGCAGTAGATGCTCAAAATATTGATGCATGGAAGAAGAATGTAGCAAAGGTGAGAAGGATTCTATTAGAAGGAGTTCAGGATCATATTGTCTCGAACCTCCATGGAAAGGAAACTCCATATGCTATGTGGAAGTCCTTAACATATATGTTTCAGAATAGCAACGACCACAGGAAGCTAGCGCTGAAGGACAAGCTTAGAAAGATAAATATGGAGGAGGGCGAGAGAATACCAAAATACTTGATGAAGTTCACTTAATTTCGATATGAGTTTGGAAGTGTTGGTGTGACAAACCACGATGATTTGGTGAGCCTAGGACTTCTAGGTCTTCCCAAGAGTTGGCATAAATAACAGGACTCGGTGAAATGGAGGTAGAAGCTACTAGAGTGGGAGCGATTGTGTTTTGAATTGGTACAAGAAGAGATAAGGTGGAGGACTAAAGACGAGACTTATTCAAAAGACAAAGAAAAATATTTTGCATTAGTAAGAAAATGAAAGAAAGCTAGGGGAAATAAGTCCCAAAATGAAGAGGGCAAGAGAGACTTGTCCAAGATCAAGTGTTTTCACTGTCACGAGTATAGGAAATATGCCACGAAATGTCCACAGAAGGCAAGAAATAAGGAGCCTACAATTGCAGTAGCAGGTGAAAATATAGCTTCACAATTCAATCTTGATTTTACTCTCATTGCATGCATGGAAAAAATCTAATGGGATGCATGTGGTATCTCGAGAGCGGTTCCTTATACCATATGACAGGGAATAGAGATATCTTTAGTGACTTGGAGGAGAAGGGCTTCCAACATAACATAGAGTTTGGAGATGACGGGAGGTATAGCACGATCGACATGTTGAAATGGCACCCAAAGGGGGCTTCTGATTTACTTTTTCTTTAATTAAATTGAAAGAGAAATTGTAATTTCATCTCATGACAACTTGTATTAGTTAACTAAGTTAGAATGACTGAGTTAGCTTAGGAAATTCGAGTTGAGGGTCAGAGAGGAGGCATGTAGAGTTCTCCCAAGATTTAAGGGGGTCTAGTTACTATTATTTGTGAGTTGTAATTAGTTAACCAAATTAATTGAGTTAAAATCAATTTAACTAGTTCTAACAGAGTGATGAGCTAGTGAGAGGGCTAATGAATTAAATATGATTTAATTCACAAGTAGTGATCAATAAGTTAATTGATAATTAACTATAAATAGATATTTCATGTCAGTTCTAAGGAAGGCCCAATTGATACTGAGGTTAAAGGGATGATAACTATCAGTTGTATAATTAAAAAATTGTACAAGTTAGTTATAGAGTCATGTGGAGGCCTAGGATGCATTGAGCAATCAATTCAAAGGAATTTGATTTTTAATAGGGAAAAAATACCTCCAAGAATGTGTGAGAAAGGAAGGCTGAGCAGAGGCTAAGAATTGGTTAAGTAATTGACTGGTTTTTCCTAGATCAGAGTGAGACAATTGGAAGAGTGCAGGAGTTTCTCTAAGAGAGAAAATCATTATATTGAATTTATAAAATATAAAGATAGAGGGGTTTTAGGCAGCATGATTTCCCTAGATACATCTTGTTTTGTGTGATTTATTCTCTCTCTCTTACTTGTTATGTGATTGTGCGATCGTGTTTTGTTTTCGCAAGTTGTAGAAGGATTCAATATTTTGTTTTACTATATTACAAGATCAGTTTGAATCCCGTTGTTATATTTTCTGAATGGTATCAGTCTGCCAGGAATCACAGTAAGAAGAGCTGAACAAAGTTTGTTTTGATCGGGTTCGAATTTGCAGACTTACTCTTCAGGATCCAACAACATATCAATATGTATTTTAATGGCTTGAGACTTGAATATGCACTTGAGGGAAATTAAAATTACATTGCATGTAAGGACACGATGGAGGAAGTGATCGAGGACAAAAAAATGAATTATTTCATATATACTGATGTCCCAGAGCCCACAACAACATATGCTCAACTTCTTGATGCATGGAAAAAGAATGTAGCATATGCGAAAAGGATCTTGTTAGAGGGAGTTCAAGATCATATTGTCTCGAGTCTCCACATGAAGGAAAATCCATATGCTATGGGGAAGGCCTTGACAGATCTGTATCAGAATATCAGTGACTATAGGAAGATGGTGTTGAAATACAAGCTTAGGAAGATAAAAATGGAGAAGGGAGACACGATCCAAAAATACTTGACGAAGTTCGCTCACTGTCGATATGAGATTGGAAGTGTTGAGATAACTATTTCCTCGGATGATTTTATGAGCCTAACTCTTCTTGGAATTTCCAAGAGCTGTCATAGCTACCAGGACTCCATGAATGGGAGGGATAAGCTACTGGCTTGGGACCGACTATGGTACATTTTGGCACAAGAAGAAATTTGGCGGAGCACTAGAGATGGATCCTCATCAAAGACTAATGATGAGGAGAACTATGCCTTGGCTGGAAAGGTGAAGAAAGGAAAAGGGAAGGCGTCCCTTTCCAAATATGAGTCCGGCAAGGCAAGAAAGAAGTGAGCCTTGTCAAAGGTAAAATGTTTCAACTGTGATCAACATGGACACTATGCCACAAATTATCCACAAAACAATAACAACAGGAAGGCCTTAGGAGGAAAAGCAGGTGAAGCATTGGCTTCACAATTCAAGTTGGACTTCACCCTCATCAGAAGCATGGTGTCATCAGTGATGGGATGTGTGTGATACTTGGATAGTAAGCTTCATTCGATATGACCAACAAAAAATAATTCTTCAGTAGGTTGGAAGAGAAGGATCTCTAGATGCACATTGAGATGGGTGACGATGGGAGGCATATCGTTACTGGTGTAGGTACAGTTACCTTTTAGAGGGATTCATGTAATCCAATCACGTTAAAATATGTCATGTATGTTCCTTGTTTAAAGAAGAATTTGGTTTTTGTTGCTATGTTGGAAGATCGTGGCTATTATGTGATATTTAGTGAAGGAAAGGCGTTCCTTCATCACAAACCCACTGGACAGGTGAAAAATATTGGGGCTTGAGTAAAGAACCTCTACAAACTAGATGTAGAAGACTGCGAACACTGAGCACTAAAGTAGAGAAGGTGGAAATCCGAGACATCGGTTACTTATGGCACATGAGGTTGGGCCATCTGCACCACAAAGATTTGAAGATCGTGCAATATATTTATACAGGACTTCCAAAGGGTGCACTTGTGCAGAGAGACACATGAAAAGGGTGTAAATTGGGGAAGTATACCAAAGCCACCTTTCATGATAAGGAAAGCTGAGCCATAGGCGATCCTTGAGAGAGCTCACTTAGATGTGTGTGGAACGTTATCTACAACTTCCACAGAAAATCATAGGTATTATGTGATTTTTGTTGATGATTTTTCAAGAAAGTGTTGGATTTTATTCATGTAGAATAAAGATTAGACGTTCTCCAAGTTTTGTGAGTTCAAGGCACTTGTCGAGAAAGATACAGGGAAGAAGGTGAAGGCTCTGAGGAGTGAAAATGATGGAGAATACATCTCTAACGAATTAAAGAAATTATGTGGCTCAGAAGGAATTTGAAGAGAATTGAGTGCACCTCATAATCCACAACAACATGGGGTTGTATAAAGGAAGAACATAGCTATTGTGGGAGAACCACAAGCTATATTGGATGATCGGGGGCCTGCCGTTGCAACTGTGGGAGGAAGCATGCAATACAATAGTATTTTTGCAAAACAATCCTCGTCTGATACTTGGGATGAGTACACCAGAGGAAATTTTTTAAGGTAAGAGACCAGATGTGTCATATTTAAATTTTTTTGGTTCATCTATATATTTCCATGTAACCAAATATGCCAGGAAGAAGCTAGAGCCAACAACAGAGTTGGGGATATTTGTGGGGTACACTGATACACCTCACAACTATTGAGTGTACTTGCAAAGACACATGATGACAGTGGTAAGAAGAGATGTGAAATTTGATGAAGACAAAGCGATGCGATTTTCCCTTGAGAGGGAGCTCGAGTTGCATGCAGTTGAGGAGCTCTTGGCTCCAAAGGATGAAACTCATGATGTGGAGTAGCCACAAGTAGAGGAACAAAGAGTGGTGGAAACCACTCATTTAGAGCCATCCACCAGATATGGAAGGAAGCAAACTAGAGAGGCTGACATATTATTGTTGGATGCAAGAGATAATGTGGGAGCACCCACATCATAGTGAAGACAAAGAAGGTCTCCTGAGCAGTACAATGTATACATGGCTCTTATGAGTGAAGGTATTGAGATAGAACCATCCTCTTTCGAGGAATCATTGCAGCAACACATGTGGGTTGATGCCATGGTTGAGGAGTATGACTATATTATCAGAAACAATGCATGGGAAGTTTTCCCAAGACTAGCGGAGAAGTCAATTGTAGGATCCAGGTGGGTCTACAAGGTGAAGCATGCAGCAGATGGGAGTGTGGAGAAACACAAGGCTAGATTTGTGGCCAGAGGGTTCTCTCAGGTGGAGAGGATTGAATATGATGATACCTTGCGCTAGTTGCAAGGTATTCATCTATTAGACCCATGCACTCTTAGCACTAATGGGATGGAAGATAATTCAAATGGATGTAAATACAACCTTTCTCATTGGATTTATTGAGGAATAAGTGTACATTGAGTAACCAGAAGGTTTTGAGACCTTAGACAGGGAGTCACATGTGCGCAGACTCAAGAGAGCACTGTATGGGCTGAATCAAGCACCTCATGCTTGGTACACCAAGATTTTTAGCTATTTCACCTGGTTGGGCTTCACTAAGAGTGAGGCGGATGTGAACCTATATCATATTGTGGTTGATTGTGAGATTTCGATTATTGTACTTTATGTCGATGATCTAATACTGACAGGTGATGAGAAACTCATAAAGTCTTGCAAAGAGGATATTGTAAGAGAATTTGAGATGAAGGACATGGGGCTCTTGCACTATTTCCTTGGATTGGAAATATGAAAAAGAGACGGGGAACTATTTGTATCTGAGGGAAAGTATGCCAAGGATATTATGAGGAAGTTCCACATGGAGGGAAGCAAAATCATGGAGACTCATCTAGCACGAAACTAGAGGAAGGAGGATGCTACTTCAGGCGAAGTAGTGGATGCTACTGTTTACAAGCAGCTTGTGGGTTCACTCATGTATTTGGTGAACACACATCCTGACATATGCTATGCAGTTAACTAACTGAGCCAAGCTATGGTTAAGCCTACCAAGATCTTTTGGAAGGTAGGAAAGAATGTGTTGAGATATCTCAGAGGCACTACATAGTATGGAATATGGTACAGATAGACAGAGGGAGTGAAGCTTCAAGGCTTCACCAATGCATATTGGGTAGGGAGTCCATCCGATAGGAAGAGCACATCAAGAGGCATATTTTGCATATGATCAACAATAGTTTCCTAGTACAACATAAAACAAAGATCAGTTGCACTAAGTTCAACATAGGCATAGTACATGGTGGCTAGTCAGGAAACATGCGAGGCCATGTGGATGAGGAATATACTTGTTGGTTTGTTTGGTCAACATATGGATCTGATGATGATACATTATGATAACCAGAGTTGCATCAAACTCTCGGTTAATCCAGTATTCCATGACATGTCCAAGCATATTGATATCAGTATCACCATCTCAGAGACTGTGTTCAGAGGCAGATTATGTCATTAGAGTAGATTCCCATGGAGGAGCAAGATGTCGACATCTTGACGAAGGTGATAGCAAGAAGAAAATTCGAATTCCACAGAGGCAAGATCGGAGTAGAATATAATCCATTTCTTGTTGAGAGGGAGTGTTGAAATGGCACCTAAAGTGGGCTTCTGATTTAATTTCCCCTTAATTAAATTGGAAGATAAATTGTAATTTCATCTCATGAGAACTTGGATTAGTTAACTAAGTCAGAATGAATGATTTTACTTAGGAAATTCATGTTGAGGGTCAGAGAGGAGGCATGTAGAGTTCTACCATGATTTAAGGGGGTCTAGTTATAGTTATTTGTGAGTTGTAATTAGTTAACCAAATTATTTGAGTTAAAATAAATTTAACTAGTTCTATCTGAGTGATGAGCTAGTGACAGGTCGATTGAATTAAGTATGATTTAATTCACAAGTAGTGATCAATCAGTTAACTGATAATTCACTATAAATGGCTATTGCATGTTAGTTCTAAGGATTTCCTAGTTGAGAATGAGGCTAAAGGGATGCTAACTATCATTTGTGTAATTAGAAAATTGTACATGTTAGTTATAGAGTCATGTGGAGGCCAAGGATGAATTTAACAATCAATTCAAAGGAATTTCGTATTTAATAGGGTGAAAATTCCTCCAAGAATGCGTGAGAAAGCCAGGCCGAGCAAATGATAAGAATTGGTTAAGTAATTGACTGATTTTTGCTAGATCAGAGTGAGAAAATTGGCAGAGTGGAGGAGTTTATCTAAGAGAGAGAAGAATTGTATTGTTTCATGATCTTGACTTTATACAATATACAAATAATGGGGTTTTAGGCAGCGTGATTTCCCTAGATACATCTTGTGTTGTGCGATTGATTTTCTCTTTATCTTATTTTCTATGTGATTGTGCGATTGTGTTTTGTTTCCGCAAATTGGAGAAGGATTCAATATTTTGTTTTAGTACATTAAAATATTAGTTTGAATTCCGTTGTGTGATTTTCTACCTGACATAGGTACAATTAAATTTCAGAGGGAGTTTTTCTCCCCTTTCATATTGACAGATGTTTTTTTTTTTCCAGGACTAAAGAAGAATCTTGTTTCCTGTTGAAATTTTCAACAAGAAACAATGAAATTGGCATCCATAAACAACATGAAAATGCACACACACTAGTGTGATATCACACGTCACATAGTGATGGATCCTAGCGACACACACATTAGTGTGCAACCAATTTTTAAATAAATTGGAAAATTAATTGTAATATTATCTCATAAAAACTTGTAATAGTTAACTAAGTGTGATAGACTTAGTTAGCTCAAGAATTTCAAGTCGAGGGTCAAAGGATATGCATGTAGAGTGATTATTTTATTTACAGGGTCCAATTGCAGTTGTAGCACTAGTGTAGTGTGAGTGGGATCAATTAACTCACATTAATTGAGTTAAAATCAATTTAACTGGTTCTAACTGTTTGATGAGCTAGTGGAAGATCAAGTGAATTAAAATAGATTTAATTCACCAGTAGTGATCTACCAAGTAACTGATGATTCACTATTTATAGCTTCATGCATGCTAATTTTGGTGAAGACCTAGTTGAGACAAGAAGCCCAGGTGCAGTTATATAACCACAAGAAGCCCATGATTAAGTTGCGCAATCAAGGAAGTATGAATTTCCTATTTAATAGGGGTTTAATTCTCTAGGGATTTCTTAAGCAGGGTAGGTTGAGGGTAGGCTGATAATTGGCTATGTGTTTGTCCAATTTTGCCTAGATTAGTGTGGAGAAATTGGTAGAGTGTATGAGGTTGTGGTGATCACAAATACATTGTATTGTTTCATGATTCCTTGGTTGATTATAAAATAAAGATGGAGGGGTTTTGAGCAGTTTATTCCCCAGGAATATCTGGTGTTGTGTATTGATTTACTTCTTTCTCTTACTTGCATGTGATTGAGAAATCGTGTTTTATATTCCACAAATATTTTAGAAGGATTCAACATCTTGTTTTGGTACATTACATGATTGGATTAAATCCATTGATATAATTTTTACATGGTATTATAGCTGTGTTAGAGATTTTCTACATTTCTGTAGCGACATTGGAAGACTGTGGCTATGATGTGATATTTAGAAAAGGTAAGGTTTTCCTTAGACACATCACCACGAGACAAATGAAATATATCGATGTATGAGTCAAGAACCTATATTATCTCAAGGTCGAAGATGCATGCAAATTTTTGAGGAGAAAATTAAAGGTTAGAGACTTGGTGGTTGAAAGGGAGCATGAATTACATCTAATCGTGCAGCCTCATAAAGTTGTGGAGAAACCACAATTAGAGAATCAGAGAGGAGACCGAGTGGAGGCATCCACTCAAGCTACCTCTAGTAGGGGGAATTTTTGAGCCAAGTTGGCAGAGGGAGCACATGAAACCATACCTCTAGGTGAGAGGTGGGGTGATGTGAAGTAATAATAGTCATAATCCCAATAGAAGAAATTTGGGAAGGGTCAATTGAGATGTCTTGTCTCATGGATCAGTACCTGGCTACGGGGGCCCACAATACACAGTAGCAATATGTATTGGTAGCGATTGATGTAGTCAGATGTCAGAGTGACATATGTCAGATACTGGAGCATAGATCAGAGTTGGAAGCATTGCATATGGAACATATGCAGAGTCAACAACAATGCAGAGTTTTCCGTAGAAAATTTAGTAGCTAGCAGTAGTCAGAGACTATGGAGACAAATGAATCATTATGATTCAGTTTGGATATTTTTTCAGTTTCAGAAGTTGTAGTAGCAAACAACACTAGAGAAGTGTAGCATGCAGAACATTCCAAAGGTATCGGATCATGATATATTTGAATTCCTTTATTTTTGAGAGAGAGTGTTGAAAATGGAAACAAGAAATATTGAAAATGGCACCCATGAGGATTTTGATTTAATTTTCCCTTAATTAAATTAGAATTAAATTGTAATTTCACATCACATGACAACTTGTATGTGTTAAATAAGTCAAGAAGACTTAGTTATACCAATCAATTCGAGTTTTCGGTCAAACTAGATGCACGTAGGGTGTCTCCTACTTTCTAGGAGCCCTAGTTGAGTTATTTGTGAGTTGTAATTAGTTAACTCAATTATTTGGGTTAAAATCAGTTTAACTAGTTCTAACTGAGAGATGAGCTAGTGATAGTTCTAGTGAATTAAATATGATTTAATTCACATGCATTGATCAATCAATTAACTGTTAACTCACTATAAATATTTGTTGCATGTCATTTCTAAGGAAGGCCTAGTTGAGGTTTGGGTTAAAGGGAAGATAACTATAAGTTGTATAATTAGAAAATTGTACAAGTCATGCATGAGGTCATCAAGAAGCCTTCGATGTATTGCACAATCATTAATTTGGAATTTCCTAATTAATAGGGGCTCAATTAGCCCAGTAATGCGTAAGAAAGGATGGTCAGGCAGAGGCAAGCAAGTGGTTAAATATTGGACCAAAATTGCTTAGATCATTGCCATGATCAGAGCAGGATCAAAGTGAGACAATTAGCAGAGTGCAAAGGTTTCTCAGGAAGGGAAATAACATTGTATTGTTTCATGTTCTTGAATTTATGCAATATAAAAATAGCGGGTTTTTTTGGCCGAGGGTTTCCCCAGATACATCTTGTGTTGTGCGATTGATATTTCTTTCTCTTACTTGTTTATGTGATTGTGTGATAGTAATTGGTTTCCGCAATTTGTAGAATTGTTTAAATATTTTATTTTAGTACATTACAAGATCAATTTAATCTAATTTGATATTTTTGCATGGTATCAGAGCAGGAATCTGTTGAAAATATTGTCATTGATGGAAAAGGAGGAGAAAGGAGAAGCACCGGAATTATCATTGAGGACAAAGGAGCAGATCAATATCAGCTGAAGCATAAAGGAGAAATAAGGAAAATAAGGAAAATGTGTAGTTAAGGAGCATAAAAGAGAGGCAGAGGAGCAACAAAGAGTAAAAGAGAGGTAGAGAAACAACATTGGAGGCAAAGGATCAAGGCATAGCAGCAAAAAAGGGACATGGATCAACACTAGAATTATCATTAAGGCAAAGGAGTAGAGAGGAGTAGTAAAAAGGCAAGGAGCAACATTAGATTAATTATATAAGGCAAAGGAGCAGAAAAGAGCATCAAAGAGGCAAGGAGCAGCATAAGAATGATCAGATAAGACAAAGGAGAAAGTTGGGTTGAAATGCGTTCAGAACAATGCAAGCCGGGTCAAGTCATGTATTTTCACGTTCAAAATAGTGCACGTGCAGTTCAGGGTTGAGTTGTGTATGTAGAAATTTTAGTACAAATTATGTATTACATGGATTCTCCTGATCTAACAATTATATGCTAGTGTTAAATACAAAATCACTTCTACAAATTTTTTTGTGGAATTTAAAACACGATCACCAATTGCAATATCATGAAGAAAGATCAATCACACATAACACAGATGTTTTTACCAGGAAATCATAACGCTAAAAACCCCACTATCATATGTTATGTATATATCATGGATCATGAAACAATCTCATACAAAGATCTAATCCAGGAGCTCTCAGTACAATATAAAATTGTCTCACACTGTCATACAAAAATTGGCAAGTTCATGTGCCAATTTACTGCATCCAGACAACCTGCCTCCACTGCTCAATCCCTGATGGTCAAGAACCCCTGAATTAATGATGATTTCCTGCCTTGATTGCGAAATCCTCATAGGCACATCCAATGTGTGTGTGGTTTCATGTGTGCACCCACTAATGTCACAACTGATAGTCAAACTGTCCCTTTCACTTACATCTCAACTGGGTCTCCATTGGATCTGACATGCATGCAGTTAATAATAATAAAAACATCAGTTCATGTGAGACCACTGATTGTGAATTAATTAAGAATTAATTCAATTGATCTCTCACTAGTGTATCTTCAGTTACAACTAGCACAAATGACTTTAACTCACTTAACTGAGTTAAAATGATTTACAACTTGCATTATCTAATGCACCACTGCACTTCCAACTCTGTTACAACTAGAATCACTCTGTTACAACTCAAGTCAACCTGCATGTCCCACCAACCAACTTCTTAACTCGAAGTTCACTTAGCTAACTGATTTTTCACTTTAGTTAACTATTTTCAGGTCCACATTGAGAATAGATTACAGTTTATTGTCCAAATAATATTAAGGGATAATAATAGTCAACATGCATATATAAATAGACATGCAATCTATAAATAGAAATTGCACATACATCTATAAATAGACCATCATCTATAAAAAGAATCTTCTCATGCATCTATAAATAGACATCATCTATAAATAGAATTTTCTCATGCATCTATAAATAGACCTCCACCTAAAAATAGCCTGTGTGGGCCCCACCTAGTGTAGGTGCTTAATTTTCACTAGGATCAAGGATGTTGTTTTCGGATGCCAATTTCACTGTTTCTTGTTGCAAACTTCAACATTCCCTCTCAAAAATAAAGGAATGTCTTTGCATGTGACATGCAACTCCATGCATGTGCCTGACAACCTTTGCATCCGCCATGAAACTCCATGCATGCACCCTACAACCTTTACATGCAACACTTCTCTAGTGTTTCTCGCACATGCAACCTTTGCAAGCAACACTTCCGAAACTGAATAGTCTCCAAACAAATGAATCAGTATAATGCATCTGCAATCAAAGTCTTCTGAATTCTTCTTAGCTACTTCACATGTCTTCAGGAATCACTGCGCTGCTGACACCTACATCCATGCACTCTGCACTTGTTGCCAACTCTGATCTGCGCTCCAATATCCGACATTGTCACTTTGATTTCATGTCCTCATGACATATGACTGCATCAATCCTACTGATCCTACTACTTCTGCTCTGTGGGCTCCTCATAGCCAGGTTCGATTCATGAGATCCACACCATCTCAATGAATCCTGCCCATAAATTTCTTCTTGGGATTATCCATGCATGTCACCTCACCTCTCACCTGGTGGTATAACTTCATGCACTCCCTCTGCCCATCTGGCAAGAAATTTTTCTGCATGAGTGGTTTCTCCCACTCCATGATCCTCATCTTGTAGCTACTCCACATCCTGAGGTTCACTCTTACCTGCATGCAAATCCAAATCCCTCTCAAGGGTCGATTGCATGGCTTTCACACACTTCCCGATAGTAGGAAGCTCTATAGAAATCCCATCTACATCAAGTCTATAGAGATTCTTAACTCGAATCCAAACCTTCTTGGCTTTCCTTGTTTCTTTGTGTCGCAAGAAAATTTTTCCTTCACTAAAGACAACATCACAACCTCTATCCTCTAACATTGCGGCTGAGACTAAATTTTTCTTCAAACCTAGTACATGCATTACATATTTTAAATGAAAGAGTTTACCTAACGCCCTATGAAAGGTAATGGTACCAATGCCAGTCACACTGTATCATCCATCATTGCCCAACTCAATATGCATTTGGAGATCTTTCTCCTCCAAGTCACTGAAAAGTTCTTATCTCCCATCATGTGAAAGGAAGCACCACTATCCAAGTACCACCCGGATCCCAATGCACTTGACACCATGCATGAAATCAATGAGAAGTCAAGCTCAAATTACGAGGCAAGGGCCTCACCAGCTGTAGCTCCAACAACCACCTCACCAGCTGCAGCTCCAACAACCATCTTGTTCTTCTTATTTTGTGGACAATTTGTGGCAATATGTCCATAGTTGTGACAGTGGAAACACTTCACTTTGGACATGTTGTGCTCCTTGGCATCTTCATCGGCCTCATATTTAGAATGGAATTTCTTCCCCTTCCCCTTCTTCACCTTTGTAGCCAAAGAAAAATTCTCTTCATCATCATGCTCGTATGATGAGCCATCTCTGGTGTTCCTCATAAACTCCTCCCGAACCAGATCTGATCACATTCGTTCCCAATCCGGCAATTTTTCCCATCTGTTGAAAAATTGTTCATAAATGTGCCAACTCTTAGGAAGTCCCAAGAGAGACAAAATCACAAAATCATCATCAGCGACACTTATTCCTACACTCACAAGCTCATCCCAACATTGGACAAACTTTGTTAAGTATACCAAAATAGTGTCGTTCATTTCCATCCTGATCTTCTTGATTTTATCTCAGAGCGCCATTTTCCTATGATTGCTGCTGCTTTGGAATAGATCTGTCAAAGCCTTCCACATAGCATATGGTGTGGATTTCCCATGGAGGCTTGAGACAATGTGGTCTCTTACTCCCTCTAGCAAGATCCTCCTCACCCTTGCCACTTTCTTTTGCCATGCATCAAGTAATGCAACATCTATCGAAGTGGGATTAGAAACATCATTGTCAACGAATTCCTTTAAGCCATTATCTTTGAGCACCGCCTCCATCCTGTCCTTCAAGAAATGTAGTTCGAGATGCCCTCGAGTGCATACTCTAACCTCAAGCCATTGAAATACATTTCGATGATAAATCAGCTGTAGCACCAAGAAATTATTTTTGCAGATTCAAATTCTTTCCACCAAAAAACTCAACTCCTACTTCAAAATTGCAATCTCCTTTGCTTTAATACCATGTAGAAATTTTAATACAAATTATGTTTTGCCTGGATTCTCCTGATATAACAATTATATGCCACTTTTAAATACAAAATCACTTCTATAAAAATCTTTGCGAAATTTAAAACACGATTACCAATTGCAATGTCATGAAGAAAGATCAATCACACATAACACAGATGTTTTTATCGAGAAAGTATAACGCTAAAAACCCCACTATCATATATTATGTATATATCATGGATCATGAAACAATATCATAAAAATCTCTAATCCAAGAGCTCTCAGTACAATATACAATCGTCTCACACTGTCATACAAAAATTAGCAAGTTCATGTGCCAATTTACTACCTCTAGACAGCTTTCCTACATTGCACAATCCCTGATGGTCAAAAGCCCATGAATGAATGATGTTTGCTTTCCTTGACTACACAATCCTCATAAGCACATCCAATGTGTGTGTGGTTTCATGTGTGCACCCAATAATGTCACAACTGATAGTAAAACTATCCCTTTCACCTACATCTCAACTAGGTCTCCACTGGATCTAACATGTATGCAGTTAATAATAGTAAAAACATTAGTTGAATGTGAGACCACTAATTGTAAATTAATTCACTTGATCTCTCACTAGTGTATATTCAATTACAACTAGCACAACTGACTTTAACTCACTTAACTGAGTTAAACTGATTTACAACTTGCATTAACTAATGCACCATTGCACTTCTAACTCTGTTACAATTAGAATCACTCTGTTACAACTCAAGTGAAACTGGATGTCCTACCAACCAACCTCTTAACTCAAAATTCACTTAGCTAACTGATTTTTCACTTCAGTTAATTATTTTCAGGTCCACATTGAGAATAGATTACAGTTTATTGTCCAACTAATATTAAGGGATAATAATAGTCGACATGCATCTATAAATAGACATGCAATCTATAAATAGAACTTGCACATACATCTATAAATAGACTATCATCTATAAATAGAATTTTCTCATGCATCTCTAAATAGACCTCCACCTAAAAATAGCCAGTGTGGGCCCCACCTAGTGTAGGTGCTTAATTTTCACTAGGATCAAGGATGTTGTTTCCGGATGCCAATTTCAATGTTTCTTTTTGAAAACTTCATTTTACGTTTAGTACAGTGCACGAGGGTGTGTGAATTTCAGCGGGTCGATTTGGGTAATTTCCAGAAGAAATGGGTGCAGAACAGTGCTCGAAAACTTTATCGCATATTGAAAATCGCAAGATCAGAAGGGTGAATATCACAAGAACAAGGTTGAATCGCTGAAATGAGAAATACGATACGAGGACCAAATGTGATGGAGTTTCAAAGCTAAATTCCAAGGGTTTTCAAATATGGAAGGAAGGAATTTTTGTGAAGAAATCACATCGGAAGTGAGAAGGGTGAATATAACGAAGAACCACCAATGATCACCAAAAAGTGATAAAGTGTCTGGATGAAAAGTTTTTGAAAAGTTAATCGCAAAATATTTAAGGTCCAGGGTTCGTGTAGTTTGCAACAATTTTATGAAGAAAATCTGAACGCGGAGTTGACTCGGGTAAGTAATATAAAGGTTGAACGCAAGAGGAGAGACTCGGGCAAGTGACCCGACTACAAAATAAATGTTATTGCGGCAAGTATAATAAAAAAAGTTTGAATGTGGCAGATGGAATTAGGTAAAGAGACCTAACAGTACATGCAGAGGTTGAACGTTGCGGCTATGAGGAGCTAGGCAGCATGGGCAGAGTCGGGTGTTGAGACAAGGAGGAGGCTGAATGCTGCGGGTAAGAGAAGGAAGGCATATAGGCAGAGTCGGGGAAAAGGAGCATATGGTGGCACTGTTGGAAACGTACTAGCTGGGTCGTGTTGGGAAAAAGGAATTTGTGCAGAAATGTTATAATATAACAAAAGAAACATAAAAGACAGTGATAGTAGTAGAAAGGAAAAATGCACAACGAGCCAAGAGCTGAAAGGGATGAGTGAAATATATTTGTTGTAACTGTGTATGTAAATGAATTGATTATTTATTATTGTATGTGATGCAAAGGCAAGTCTTCGTATGCATAGGAAAAAATCATGAGTGTTGTAATGATTATTTCTAATGTAATAACCTGAATTGAAGTGTAATTAATCGAATGGGTGGAAGCCATAGGGTTAGGCCTTTTCACTTTGTATTCCCTGTAGAATGCAAACAATCATGAGTTATCTTTATAAGAGATGTAATATCAGTGTGCATAGAGAGGTTAGAGAGATGCAGAGTGGAAGAGAGTTGAAGAATGTAAGAGAGTTGCAAAATGGGAGAGAGATGGAGAATGTGAGAGAGGTGATAGAGATGCTGTGCACATTTGGAGCTGATATGAAGCATATTTGAAGGCAGAGAGGGCATAAGTGAAGGTGGAAGAAAACAGAGCTGATATCCAGGTAAATTAGAATTTTATTTTCATGTCGAGTGAGGGGATTGTAGTCTCCTTTCAAGCTGTAGCTTGATAAATTTCCAGTTGGAGCTAGGTGAGGTAGGAGCCTCCTGTAGGTTGTAGCCTACAAAAAATTTATGTGAGTTTGAGCTTCCTTGCAATTTGTAGCTTGCAGAAATTGAGGTAGTAGCCTCCTGTAGGTAGGTGCCTGCAGAAAATCAGTTGTGAGAGGGAGTAGGAGATTGCCCTTGCATCACAAAAATAATAAGATGTGGTTTTATCCCTTATGGGTTTCCACTTATATCTGGTGTTCATGTGCATGATTATTATGTGTTTATGTGATGTGTTCATATGCTTATTACTTGCTGTTCACATATTCAGTCTGCTGATCATTATGTATTAAGATACTTATTAAATGACTTGTTAATGAGTTTAATGAAAATAATTTTAATGTCCATGAATGGAATAAACTAATTCACCGCCCCCTCTTATTTTAGTAAAGGGTTCATTAGAATCGCAATAGAAGATAAGAACCATAGTTTGTTTTGAACAAGTACATCAAATTTGCAGATTTATTCTTTAGGACCAACAACATATCAAGATGCCTTTCTATGGATTGAGACTCGATTATGCCCTTGAGGGTTATTCGAATTACATAGCATGGAAGGACAAGATGGAGGCAGTGCTGGGGGACAACTGACTGAAGGAATTCATAGATACTAATATTCCTAAGCTCGCAATAGCAGATGCTCAAAATATTGATGCGTGGAAGAAGAATGTAGCAAAGGCGAGAAGGATTCTCATAGAGGGTGTTACACAGCAATTTGTCACCGTCCCTACAATCCCCATCCCGCACATTGGAGGGCTCATTCCGTGACCTGTGAGCAGAGACAAGACTTGAAAATAATTTCATTGCATCCCTCTGAAAATGAGCTTTAACTGCCCTGAAGACATCTCCCTGCAAAAAATCCTAAAAATAGCTCTTTTTCCATTGGCGCGGTTCCATAGTTTAGCCCTCGCGCCAAGGGGGAAAATCCTCCAAAGAGGGCACGCCAATTGGCGCTCTGTCATAGAGCCACACCCGTGCCAACCATATTAAGAGGTGTTTTTTAAAAATAAAAGGCGGAAGTTTCATCCTAAAAAATTCCTAGACTGATATCTATCTTGAGTTGGGTGATTTGGCTACGGATTTCCATAGAGAGGAAGTGGTTTGCCACCTCTCATGGAAGCTTCCTTGATGATAGGGCCAATCCCATAATTATAGGGATCCCAACTTCCCTTCCTCCTTCTATAAAAGCTTGCCCATTTCCCTTGCAAGCTAGTTCCATAATCTCCAAGTTCCCAAGATCTTTCATATCCTTATGTTGCAAGAGCCTTCTTGATTCCCTAAGGCCAAATCCAAGCAAGGAGACTATTGCCAAGTATCTGGAGAGAGAGGCTTGTCCCATCCTTGACAGGATTTATCGAGACATGTTCTGCTGACGACCCGCCAAAGGAGAATTCGGCGTCGAAGCTTTGGTTGTATTCTTCTTTTTGACTCATTAATATTAAGCGACTATTGGTTATGGTTCCACTCTTGTTCTTGATCATGTTCATGAGTTATGTCCTCTTCGACTGACATATAGTTGTATATACTGGATTTTATGCTTGCATTTGTGTTGTTTCTTGCATGTGCAGGTGTCCGATCACGGAGATCGTGAGGATTGTGATCTGCCAGGGCAAAGGAACGGGAGCACCACCTCTTCTACAAATGACAGTGTTGGATTCCAGGTAAGCCTTCCTCGCAAGTCGGTTTATTTACGATTAGGGACCTGCACTGTGGCGTGTTTGATTGTTGCTAGACCCGATCTGGGCTAGTAGGGATAGCCTCTATCCGCAGAGGGGATTTACCTCCCCAACAATTTGGCGACTCCACTGGGGACTCAGCTTGTTGTTTGATTTGTAAACTATAGACGGAGCCTGAAGCACAGCCAGATAGCCTTCGAAACGCTTTTGCTCTGCATTAGCGGAGTAGATCAACGCTGCTTCAGTCAATCTCCGGTTTGGTTTACGGACTGAACGACTTGGAGTTTTGTCTTCTCTTTCCGGTCAATTTCTTGGTCTTGCTTGCTTGGTCAGCTCTTTGGACTGGATTTTCCTGTTTGTTTGGCTTTGTTTTAGCCTTGTCATCACTTGTCTGTGTCTGAGATTGCTTGTTTTTTATTTTTTCCATAGTAAACTCGGCTGGCGCGCTTTTCAGCGTGACAGTCGCGCCCATTGGCGCAGGTTGTCTGTGTATCACCCGCACCATTGCATTTATGGTGCTAATTTCAAGCTCACAGTCGCGCCAATCCTGTGATCTATTAGGGTTTGCTGTGTTTCATGCTTTCTGAGGCTGACTTGTGATTTTGATCTTGTTTTTTCGGCTGTTTGAGTGCACTGGAGCCTAGTTTGACTGGTTGGAACCTCCTTCCTTTGGTTGTTTGCCTATTTCTTTCGATTTTGCATACGAGCCCTAGGGCATCTAGGTGCCTTTGTGAGTCGAGCCTCCCTTGGGAGTTTTTGGTTTTTCGTTCGTTCAGTCGACTTTGGGATTGCTTCCTTGCATTCGTTTGACAGTTGTCTATCATCTTATTGCGCTTTTTGAGTGACTGATTTCGTTTTCATTCGAATTTCGCTTTGCTTCATTTTGGGCCTAGATTACACGGCTCATTGGTGTCTTTGGGACTTTTTTGGTTTTGAGAGACTTTTGGTCGATTTGAGATTTGATTGTTTGTGCCATTGAGTGAAATCTGCTTGTTTTTCTCTCTTAATATCATTTCTTGAATTGCTTCTTATTTGTTTTCGGTTTGTTTAGTGCATCTAGCTATCAAACATTGAAAATAAAAAAAATCTCTTTTGCTTTTGGTTGATTAGTGCAAATTGAAATCTTTTCGATTTTACTAGTAATTAGTGAATTTGAAAGAAAAGTTTTTAGTTTCATTAGTTGCATTAGAGATATCATTGATTGTCTTCTGATCATTTTGTTTGTGTAAAAAGCTCTCAACTCTTCTGTAGCTAGCTTTCATCGAACGAAATGATGTACTGTGGCATGTAGTTTTGCATTTAGGAGATTTTTGAGACAACACATTCGTTAGGGCCTGAAAACTGAAACGTAATTGAAGATAAACTTTAAAATCTACTCAATTTACACTAAGGCAGCATTGAAATCTAACGAAACACATTTAGAGGTCTAGGCTAGAGACGTGTTCCAGCGTCTTAAAACCTAGTAGCTGTCATTCGCCTCTTGGCTTTAGACAGCACTAGTACGGACTTGTGCTCCCTGTACCGTCGCGTATATAAAGGGAGACCCCTCTAGGTTTAAATCCTTTATCCATAGGAAGCCGAGTCTGCCGCCCTATACCCGTGATACACCGGACACAGCATTCGGGGAGATTTCCTGCACGTACGGAAAGTCCTTGGTTGATTTCTCTTTCATTATTGAAACCAAGGCGTATATTGCAGTTCATGGTTATTTGGTACACCCTTTTGCCTAGTATTCCTGAGCAGTCATTTGATCTTTTCTGACTCCCTAAATTTGAAAGGATCACCAAGCGCTTGTCCTTTCACGCTTGTGTCAAATCTGAAAGAGATAGAGTCACCTTTTGACCGTTTCTCGACTCTTAAAACATGAAACGGTGAAGTTTCTTATTTTTCAATGTGGTAAAAATTAATCACCCATGATTACACGCCTTGTTAGACTTTTCTTGTTGACCGTTTGATCGTGTGTCTTGACTCTTTTTCAACCCATGTGTGTGTTTGATCCTTTTCTCTTGTCGTTTCTGCCACAGTGGCGGAACCCTCGGTTTCGTCTACTGGTAGTCCTTATACGGACGATTCATCAGAGGTTTCACAATCCTCTGCTGAACCACAACAGCCCATTGTTTCCGAGTTTCCTGACGGGGGACCGGTTCTTTCTGAGCAACCCTTTGGGGGACCAGTTGAGTTCGATTGGCCCTTTTCTGACCCTGTGTCTGAATTGAGATTAGGAGCTGATTTCCTTTCTCTTACATTGGGTTTGCCTTTTATAGCTGCTGTTTTTCCTCCTAGTCCTCGCCGTCTATTACGAGATCTAGCGACAGGCTCAAACATGAGTGATTCTGGTGAGGAAATCCCAACGTTTGGTGAATACTATCAGCTCTTCCCACGAATATTATTTTCGGGAGACAACTCTGAAACAACTGTCATGTCAACGTCTAGTCCCTCATTACCACTGGGGTACAGGTCTTTGGGTCAGATCATTTCCGCCGCAGCCTCTATGGGAGTGTCAGCTCCTTCTCTGAGGCCAACTACTCCTTCACCGAGGGTGTCCCCTCAGACACCCGTTACTTCTGTACCCGTTCGGCCCACTGTCTGTGTGGCCGCCTCTACACCTGTTGTCACGACACCCTCTGCCAGGGCTATGCCGTCTCCTGAAGACGTTTATTTAGCGACTGCTATACCGGAGAACATCTCTCCGGAGGAGTATCGGTTGTCCCTGCAACAGCTGAACCCCGAGGTTGGACCATCCTCCCAAGATCCCAACCGCTCTTACTTTTCGCACTATGCACAGGATGGTACGCCCGTGTATGCTTTTCCAGGTCAATATGATGAGCACGGGGACATTTTGCTTCTACCCGCTCCTGAGGCTTACCTCCATGCTCAAGGTTTACCTTATAACCAGGCTTATAACCTGCAAGGGCAACCTTTCCAAGGCCAACCTTCGGGCCCACCTGGCTATCCTTATGACCCATAGGGGCAGCCCATGCAAGGCTATCCTGTAGGCCAGCAAGGGCCATCGTACGGTCCGCAAGGATAGTATTATAGCCCTTCCGATCAACCTGTGCAGCCTCAGCCAGGGTACCAACCGGGACCGGTCTATGGTCCTGGGGGGCAGATCCAGCCTTCTCAACCTATGCAACCGCAGTATCCTGTTGTTTCTAACGTTGCATATCAGCCGGGACCATCCTATGGTTCTGCTCCAGGCCAAACCGGTTACCAGCAACCACCTGGCCCTATTCCTTCACCAGGCCAACCGGCCCATCTGGTACAACCCCGTGTCCCGCCTCTAGGCCAACCGACCCATCCGGTACAACTTGGGGCTCCTTTACAGCCAGGTCAACCTGTGCAACCGGCACCGCCTGTCTATCTGGGTCAACCTATTCACTCAGGTCAGCCCTCTCAGCCAGGTCAACCTGTTCATTCAGGGTAGCCCGCTCATTCCATTAACCCTGCCCAGCAGCCGATTCATTCGATGCCGCAGCCAAATCAACAGCTGCGCCCTAGTTATCAAGCTCCGTAGGGTTCCACCTATCAACAACCGACTCATCCTCAGGGCAGTTATTATCTTCATGGTCAATCTCAACCAAATTATAATCAGCCCCGAGGCTCTCAGTATTATCCTCCTCCACCTGGTTCTACCTATACTCAGCAGCCAAATGCAAATGCTGCTTACACCGGGCCGACACATAATCAGGGTCCGTACTCTGGTTATCAAGCCCCACACACTGGTTACCAGTAGCCAAATCAGTTTGATTATACGACCTACACCCCCTACAGTCAGAATCCTACGGGACAGAACCCATGGGGGCAAGGATATTCACAACCATTGTGGAGTACAGGTACCGGTCCTCATCCCGGGCCTGGCATGCCGGTTAATCCGCCATTGCCATTCCTGGCCACCTTGGAGTTGACGGATGTTTCAAAACTGACCAATGATCCGATTTTGCATAATCCGTATTGGCCTCGGTTCCTACCAAGATACTAGGTGATTGCCCCAAGTTTGAGGGTAAAGCTGGAGAGGACCCCCAAGCGCACGTGATGACGTATCATCTTTGGTGTTCGTCTAACTCTTGGGTCGATGATTCAATTCGTCTGAGCCTCTTCCAACGCACTTTGACTGGAGCTGCTGCTAAGTGGTACATAGAGTTATCCCGTGGCATCTTCCAAGATTTCAATTCCTTAGCCATAGCTTTTCTGACGCACTTTCAGTTACCAGTTCGCTATGAAGCCGGGACGCACCTCCTGACTTCTCTGAAGCAGGATAAAGCCACTCACATTTCTGATCACATTCATGAGTGGCGATGCCGTCGTAGACTGATCAAGTTTCACATACCTGATCAGATACTGACTCATTGGTTCACCACCTCCTTCGTGAATAAAATTGCTCAAGATATTGCGATGGGAGCGTGTGTGACGGAGGAACAAGCCATTCCGCGTGCCCAATATCTGGATCTTGTATATTCTCAGTCCGGCATGCTTTATGATATCTTTCCTGATGCTCCACGGTCCAGAACCTCTAAGGCCCCACCTACCCCCGCAGTTGATGGTGTCATTGGTTCTGTGTCTCAGAATTCGAAGAAATCTTTGAATGGGAAGCAGAAGTATAATTCTTCCAAAAATACTCCTGCTAATCCCACCCCGTCCGATTCTGGAAAAACCACGGAGGTGAACGTCGTTCAGGCCAATCCTACGGAGAAAACCTCCAAAGGGAAAAAGAAGGGCAAAGGTAAATCCAAATCCGACGCCCCGAGGCCAGAATCCAAATCTCGTATTGAGGATGGTTCTCAACGTAAACTGAAGTACCCCTGCCTCATTTGTGAAGGAGACCATTATACTAAGGATTTTCCGCGACGATCCGAAGTTAGTCAACTTCTCAAAGGCTCCAAAGGGACTCTGGCAGTTCTGAAAGAGCCATTCCCGTCTCAGCAGACCCAGATGGTTGAACAACCCTCACCATTTGCACCATTTGGGTCCCAAGTTTTCATGATGAATGGTGATGCACCTATCTCTGTCGCTACGCGTTCGAAGGATTACAACGAATCGCGGCAGGCACCCGGGAAGGTAGTTGTGGATGGACCACCTCCCCCACCTGTCTCCGGTTCGTTGGAAATCGAGAAGCCTACTCCTGAACCTGTTGTGAAGACACCTTCTAAAGGTGTTCTTCGAAGATCTTCTTATAATCCGAATGCTCGTGCCGCTCAACACTACAGTATTGTTAAAGATTTGGCACAGGCACCTTCTGCTATGTCTGCACTAGAATTTCTTCAAACTTGTCCTTCGCAACAGAAGGCTTTACTGTCTGCAATCGGTGGCATTGATCCCGCCGATTCGAGTCTTCTCACCTTCGATTTAGAGAATTTCACTCCCCGACTTCCACATCAGATTTCTCTTGTTATTCAAGTCGGTATTAAAGGTCTTAACATCCATAGGGCCGTCGTGGATGAAGGTGCCTCTACCTATGTTATGTCGTCCGCTTGCTGGAAAGCCATTGGCTCTCTAGCCCTTTAGTCATCTCCCAATGCCCTAGAGGCATTTGATGGTCGGGAATCTAAACCCCTGTGTGTTCTCGAGAGTTTAGCGATCACTTTACAGGGGAAGACTGTCAACGTATAAGTAGAGGTGGTTGATGCCAAGCTCAACTACAATATACTTCTTGGCCGCAGCTGGACTCATGCCATGCTCTGCATGCCATCCACCATATTTCGACTTCTTAAGTTCCCTCACGAGGGAAAAATCATCACGGTGGATCAGTTGTCCTTCTTCACCTCCACCTCTGAGAACAACGTTCCATACGTGGATCAGATTTCGAATCCCCTTGACAGTGTAGGACCCAGTCTCTTCAAAGACCCCGTCCTCATGGGTATTTTTCCCGCACCACCACCACACACCGCTCAAGTTAACATGATTTCTAGGTCTGATGACCCCTGGCTCATCCCTACGCCTGAGCAGGTGTTTGAGTTTGGAGAATCAATGCCCTTGACTCCAGTAGAGATTAGCTACTTTGAAATTGTTGCTGCATCTGATCCTCCACCTCCTCAGGATGCTCCTTTGAGCATGGCTCTAGACATCTACTCTCAATTCCCCTGGCTTGGTCAGGCTGATTCACCTGATCCTCTCAAAGAGACTTTTCCTTCCGATGAAGCCATCATTGAAACTATGTCTCTCGAGGAGCTGCCTTGGGGCGATGGACATCATCGCTCCTCTTTCATGCCTAGCTTGGGGGCAATGACAGATTTTCTAGAGCGTTATGCATCTCAGGTTCCTACTCCTCCTCTCCAAACGCCCATCTTGACACACGAGGTTTTTTCGGAGGGAAACCTGAGTAATATCACTCAAACCATCCCGATCAACATCTCCGTTAAACCGGGGATCGTTGAGAATATACACGTGGGAGTGACTTGTTCTCCTGATGAGATTCAAGTCTATACTGATCTTTTTAAAGAATTCAGAGATGTGTTCGCCTGGTCCTACGAGGAAATGCCGGGGATTGATCCCAGTATCGTAGTGCATGAGATTCCAACCTATCCTGGTGCGAAGCCCGTGCGCCAACGCTTACGCCCCGTGCATCCTCGGAAAGCCACTGCAATCAAGGAAGAAGTTGAAAAAATTCTGAACGCGGGCTTTATTTATCCCATCCCCCTCACAGAATGGGTTTCCAACATTGTCCTTGTTGATAAAAAGCAGGGTACTATTAGGGTCTGTGTTGATTACCGCGATATTAATCGCGCCTGTCCGAAAGATAACTATCCCACTCCGTTCATAGACCAGATTATCGACGAATGTGCCAGAAGTGAGATTTATTCCTTGATGGACGGTTTCTCAGGGTATAATCAGATCAATATTGCACCTGTGGATCAACACAAGACTACTTTCATCTGTCCATGGGGTACTTTTGCATATAAAAAGCTCCCGTTCGGCTTGAAGAACGCTGGAGCCACTTTTCAGCATGCGATGTCTTACGCTTTCCATGACATTCACCACATCGTTTAGCCTTATCTGGACGACTTGCCAGCTCACTCAGGTAGGCGAGAGGATCACCCTGAACACCTCCGCCAGATCTTCCTTCGCTGTAGGCGTTACAATATTAGGCTTAATCCTCATAAATGCGTCTTCGGCGTGGATTCTGGCCGTCTTTTGGGATTCATAGTCTCCAAAGGCGGAATTCACCTTGACCCTTTAAAAGTCGAGGCTATCATCAACCTCCCATCGCCCTCCTCGCTGTATTAGTTGCAGAGTCTGCAGGGAAAAGCGAACTTCCTTCGACGCTTTATCCCGAACTACGCGGAGGTGGCTAAAGGATTCACGTGCTTATTAAAGCAGAATGTTCCCTTCCATTGGGACGAAATTTCTCAGTAATCCTTTGAGAAGCTAAAGACGTTATTGGTTAATGCTCCTTTGCTTTGTCCTCCGGACTATCATCGTGATTTCACTTTGTATCTCGCCGCCGCGTTTAGCACCATTGCTATGGTTCTGGTCCAGGATGATGATGATGGTAATGAACATGTCATTTATTATCTATCACAGAACCTTCTCGATACAGAAACGTGTTATGCTCATGTTAAGAAGTTGGCGTTAGCAGCATTACACGCTATGCAGCGTTTTCGCCATTACATCCTGTTGCGTACGATAACATTGGTTTCGGATTGCAACCCCATGACATATATTATCTCTAAACAATTACTAGGGGGAAAATACTCCAAATGGATCGTTATCCTACAGGAGTTTGACTTAGAGTTCACCACTGCTAAGTCAACCAAATCACTTGTTTTCGCGGATCTTATATGCTCACTCCCGACAGACTCCACTCCTTCACACTCCGAGGATCATATCCCGGACGAAACTCTTTTCCTCATCAGTACTCGCGACCCTTGGTATGGCGACATAATTGTGTATCTTCAGACCTCCACATTTCGGTCTGAGTTGACTAAAGATGCCCGACGTCGAATTCAGCATCAGTCTCAACCCTTCCGCATTGTAGGAGATACTTTATACCGTGTTGGAGTAGATTCGGTGCTCCGTCGGTACCTAACCTTGGAAGAGGCTGAAAGGGTCCTAAATGACCGCCACAGTGGCGCCTATGGTGGACATGTGTCCGGATATGCTACTGCCTAGAAAATTCTGCGAGCAGGTTATTTATGGCCGTCAATATTCAAAGACTGTATCGTTGCAGTCCGTAAATGTCACGTGTGCCAGGTGTTTCAGCGCAAGATGCGTGCGCTGCCTCTCCCTTTGCATCCTGTTATTACCGTCGGCCCTTTTGCGAAATGGGGCGTGGATTTTATGACGTGTAACCCTCACTCGGCCAAGGGGCATGCATATATAATTGTTGCTGTCGACTACTTCACCAAGTGGGCCAAAGCGATGCCTACACTAGCTGTCGACGGTAAGACAGCTGCCCAATTCATATTCAACCATATCATTGCACGTTTTGGGGTCTCGCAAGCCATTGTTACTGACCACGGTACTCATTTCTGAGATTATATGATGGCCGAGCTGACTTCAAAGTTGGGCTTACACCACGATAGCTCAACGCCATATTACCCTCAGGCAAATGGCCAGGTTGAAGCAGTGAACAAGGTCCTGGTCACTATGCTTCAACAAACAGTTGGTATCCAAAAATCCAATTGGCACCTCCAACTGTTCTCAGCTCTATGGGCATACCAGACGTCTGCAAAGAGTGCAACTGGATTCACACCATTTCAATTGGTGTATGGTCTAGAAGCAACTCTTCCGGTTGAATGCGAGATTCCTTCGTTGAAATTAGCTGTGGAACTTCTACCCGACACTTCTGCTAAGGAAGAGCGTCTTTTGTATCTGGAACGGTTAGATGAAAACCACCGTTTAGCTGCTTTAGTGATTGAAGCACAAAAGAAGTGGGTCAAAGCTCACTTCGATCAATCAATTTCTCCTCGTTCCTTTGTTGAAGGGGACCTCGTCCTCCTGTACGATCAAGCACATGACAAGCTTGGGGCTGGAAATTTCCAACCTATGTGGCATGGGCCCTACATAGTAAAACGCGTTTTGAAGAATGGGGCTTATGAGCTTATAGATTATGAAGGAGTTCCGCTGGCGCAGCCCAGGAATGGGCTGTACCTGAAAAAATACTACGCTTAAAGTCATTTTTGGTGTGGTGTGTGTACATAAGTGTGTGTTTTTCATTTGTGTGCATGTGTCGTGTGGTGTGCGATGTAAACATCTTTCTGCTGATCGGGTCTTCCTGATTGTGCAGATGTCCATTCGTCCGTTTGTTGGTTTCGCGGATGGTGCCTCCCGCAGTACCAGGAACTTGTCTTCGGCGGCCTGGGTAATCTGTGATCCTGCTGGTGAGTTGGTCAACCTGCAAGGTGTGTGTCTGGGACGTACTAAAAATAACCTCGTGGAATATAGTGTTGTATTAGAATTATTAACTGAGGCTGTAAACCTTGGTATCCGTGAATTACTTGTGTATCTAGACTCACAGCTTGTAGTATTAGAACTGAACAGTCATTATTCGGTAAGAAACCCATCCATTTTACGTCTGTATCTGCGTATTTGTTTACTGGAAAGAAATTTTGACTATATTACATATCAACATATACCCAGGCATATGAATACATTAACAGATGCAGTAGCTAATTTGGTGTTAGATAGACATTTGCGCAATTTGTAAATCATCACATGTAAAAGAAAAATCCATCCAGAAATAGATATGTATATATATAGATATCGAAATGTTTACATAGTGTGCGTCGCATAAAATCATAAAACATAAAAAAATCAAAAAGAGAAGAGGTCATACCCAAATCCTCGTCCCAATCATCTCCTTCCGGCAGTGGGAGATCTGGGTATCCAGTTAAATCGGTTCCTGCATATGGCCAGTCTTCCACTACGATCAACTGACGCCGCAACCACCCAAAAAACTCCGGCCTCCAGGACATCTGTTGGCCTCCTCCAGCTCTGGGCATCAGTGCTGCCCAGCGAGCCATTCTTGGCTCTCGTGGAATCGGCTCAGCTACTATGGCCCCTTGGCCCTGGAAGATTGGTAATCGTTCCAGAATGAACGATACCAGGATGGAACCATAGCCGAATTGTTTCAGTTTGGCCTGCTTGCACTTCGTGAGCTGTCTCTTCATGTTTATCGTCACTGCTGTGGCCCAGTCAAACAATAGGGGAGTCATACACTCTGAGGCTAGCAAAATTTGGGCCTTTGTGGCCTCGTGCGGTGCCTGCGACCCCGCAGCCCGCATGATGGTATGCAGCACCACTCTCAGTGCCAGATCAGGAATGGTGTGGATGTCCACCTTTCCACTTCCTGATCCCAGTTGTGCCCCTCGGCAAACTCGTGCCATCACTTGCTCCATTTTCTCACCAGATGGTCTGCTCCCTGTCAATATGGGTACCGAACCTTTGCGCGATAATCCGGTTATGAAGTACACGTCAGCAACCTCCAGTTCTAACACTTGATCCCGCAACTTGAATACTTGTTCATCTGCGTCCCACATATTGATCAAGTACTGTAGAAGCTCAGGCTGAGCTCGTAAACAAGGTGTCAGGAAGAACTTTTTTAGCCCACAGTTCTTGAGGGCATTCATGCAAGTTTCATTTTCCATGGCTTGTTCATCCTCTTCACCGTGCTCTCTCTCTTTCCACTCAATCACCATTTTGCTCGGTTTCCTGCATCAACATGGTCACAAACCCTTAATTAGATCTCTGATGAGCTTCAAATTTCATCCAAATTGATTAGAATCTCGAATTTTTAGGCATAAATTTGGGTTCCGCCGCTGGCGCGACTGTTTCATGAACAGTTGCGCCAGTCGGCGTGGGCCCTTTGCATATAAAATCCCATTGGCGCGGGTCCGTGCCCGATACCCGCGCCAATGAGCGGAGCCCTAAAAATTTAAAAAGTTGCCACAGAAGTCTAATGCATGATGGAAAACTATTCAAAAATGGATTGAAATGGAGTACAAGGAAGCGCCTCTTACCTGGAACTGATGGAACTCTGAATGGTACCCCGGATCGGTCGCAATCGCTATCAGAAGTTCGCACACAAACTGGACCACTGCTGCTCTTCGGTGAGGTAAAAAGTAAAAAGTAATTTTATTTTTACCATTTGACATATTTATGACTTTTTGAACTCAAAATAAGTTTTGAAAGTTATTTTTCTGAATATTTTAATATATTTTGTCGAAAATGGGTTTTACACTTGCCTTTTTGTGCAGCGGCAGGTCTTTCACGCAACTTAGACGGCGAAACGAGTTGTATTTTATACTTTTTCAGACTCGGTAAATACACGAAAAAGTCACTCTGGAGTCATCTTTCAGCTCTTTTCTGACTCTCTAAACATGAAAAGATTGCCGAGGCCCTTGTCATTTCGATCTCGTTAAAGTGGACACGAATCGACATCTACCCAGTATACGTTTACCCCTTTTTCGGGCTGGGATGGATTATTTACGAAAAAGGAATACCCTAGCCTATCGCGACTAGGAGGTTTTCTCGGATATTATTTTCTACCTTTTCGGGTCCAGGGAACTATATACAAAAAGGGACCGCTGGAGTTTACCTTTTGCTATCTTTTCAAACTCTCTAAATATGAAAAGACGTCGAGTTCTTCCTTTGTCAGACTCGTTAAACCCTGATGACATCGAATTCAGTCGAAATGACGTTATTCGAGTCACTCCTTCCTAGGGCTCGTTAAATGTACTAGGATGGATTCGCCCGAAGGGCGGACTTATATTACAAGCATATGCTATCCCCTTCAAGCTTGTTATCAAAATAATTGGGGTACTCACCAGAAATGGTGGGGGAAAATGGAACCAACATCGTTGTCGTGTCGGCAGTATGTCACTCTTGAACATGGCACTTGTCTGCATTCGTGTCGGGTTGGGGACATCTCATCTCATTCTTCACTTGCCTCCATGGGTTTGGATAATCCCTTTTGACCTCTCATCTGCTCATTGCCTCGTCACCATGACCTCTGATCCGTTGATGTCAAATACTGCCAAGTCCACTGTCGTGCCGTTTACATGTTCAAGAGAAGTTGACCTCTACAAGTATCAACCTTCCTCTGATTCTCATATGATCCTAATTCACAAAAACATCATGTTCCTCTGTCTCGTGTCGATGATGTGGGAAACATTATGGCCCACCTTCGATCAAGGTCACTTCCCGTCGACTTCAGCTCATTATCCGGGAAGTTGATCTAGAGACTCCCTTATGGTACCTTGGAGCCTGCATGCCTCAATGGCAGGTTCGTCGCATTCGACGTGAGGTTTTCATCATTGGCCTCCGATCGAGTGATTCTACGGGTGTTCGACACCAGCTCATTGATTCGCACGCCGTAGATTGTACCTATAGTACCTTGAGAGCCATTGTCATTATTGGTGGTTCCTCTCGCGTCTGTTAACAACTTTCATCATTGGCTGGTAATCAGGCGATGTTCTTGCATGTTCAACTTCAGCTCACATATTCGCATGCTTGAACTTATGCTTTGTTCGGGTTG
This sequence comes from Pinus albicaulis, assembly GCA_034641835.2. NCBI lineage: Eukaryota > Viridiplantae > Streptophyta > Pinopsida > Pinales > Pinaceae > Pinus > Pinus albicaulis. Next base: position 923,423,222 of record CM076573.1, read on the forward strand.
AGATGGAGCGCAAGACCCTGGATTGTGTCTGTTGTAATCCATGCTGCGATATTGTGGACTATGATGATTATTTACATGACTTACTGGATGGCTGCGACCATACCTGAGTCTATTTATCAATCCTCACTGGATGGCTGTGTCCATGCCTTGGATCTAGATTATTGTAAGCTCTGTTATGGATGGCTGCGCCCATACCACGTATATATATCATGTATCTGAGACATCAATTGTACTTCGCTCCGCAGGTTTTTCGATGGCAGTGTTTTCAGTCGGCATGTTCTCGTAAAGCATTTCACCCCCCTCTCTCTCTTTCGAGCCTCATGCTTTAGGGGGCATCTGTTACACAACAATTTGTCACCGTCCCTACAATCCCCATCACGCACCTTGGAGGGCTCATTCCGTGACCTGTGAGCAGAGACACGACTTGAAAATAATTTCATTGCATCCATCTGAAAATGAGCTTTAATTTCCCTGAAGACATCTCCCTGCAAAAAATCCTAAAAATAGCTCTTTTTCCATTGGCGCGGTTCCATAGTTCAGCCCTCGCGCCAAGGGGGAAAATCCTCCAAAGAGGGTGCGCCAATTGGTGCTCTGTTATAGAACCGCACCCGCGCCAACCATATTAAGAGGTGTTTTTTAAAAATAAAAGGCGGAAGTTTCATCCTAACAAATTCCTGGATTGATATCTATCTTGAGTTGGGTGGTTTGGCTACAGATTTCCATAGAGAGGAAGTGGTTTGCCACCTCTCATGGAAGCTTCCTTGATGATAGGGCCAATCCCATAATTATAGGGATCCCAACTTCCCTTCCACCTTCTATAAAAGCTTGCCCATTTCCCTTGCAAGCTAGTTCCAGAATCTCCAATTTCCCAAGAGCTTTCATACCCTTATGCTGCAAGAGCCTTCTTGATTCCCTAAGGCCAAATCCAAACAAGGAGACTATTTCCAAGTATCCAGAGAGAGAGGCTTGTCCCATCCTTGACAGGCTTTATCGAGACATGTTGTACTGACGACCCGCCAAAGGAGAATTCGGCGTCGAAGCTTTGGTTGTATTCTTCTTTTTGACTCATTAATATTAAGTGACTATTGGTTATGGTTCCACTCTTGTTCTTGATCATGTTCATGAGTTATGTCCTCTTCGACTGACATATAGTTGTATATACTGGATTTTATGCTTGCGTTTGTGTTGTTTCTTGCATGTGCAGGTGTCCTATCACGGAGATCGTGAGGATTGTGATCTGCTAGGGCAAAGGAACGGGAGCACCACCTCTTCTACAAATGACAACGTTGGATTCCAGGTAAGCCTTCCTCGCAAGTCGGTTTATTTACGATTAGGAACCTGCACTGTAGCGTGTTTGATTGTTGCTAGACCCGATCTAGGCTAGTAGGGATCGCCTCTGTCCGCAGAGGGGATTTACCTCCTCAACAGAGGGAGTTCAAGATCATATTGTATTGAAACTCCATGGAAAGGAAACTCCATATTTTATGTGGAAGGCCTTAAAAGATCTATTTCATAATAGCAGCAACCATAGGAAGTTGGCACTAAAGGATAAGCTCAGAAAGATCAAGATGGAGGAGGGCAAGAGGATACCAAAATACTTGAAAAAGTTCACTCAATGTCGATATGAGCTTGGAAGTGTTGGTGTGATAGTTTCCTAGGTTGATTTGGTGATCCTAGAACTTCTAGGCCTTCCCAAGAGCTGGCATAGCTACTAGGACTTGGTGAATGGGATGGCGATTATGGTTTGACTTGGTAAAAGAAGAAATAAAGTGGAGCACCAAAGAGGGGAACTCTTCCAAATATAAATAATAAGATTTTGCATTAGCCGAAAAAGGCAAGAAATACAAGGGAAAGAATTCCCAAGGCGAAGAGGGCAAGAGATACTTGTCCAAGATCAAGTGTTTTCACTGTCACAAGTACGAGCACTATGCCATGAAATGTCCACAGAAGGCAAGCAAGAATGAGCCTGCAGTTGCAGTAGTAGGTGATGTTATAGATTCACATTTTGAGCTTGATTTCACTATCATTGCATGCATGGCAAACAATGTAATGGGATTCATGTGGTATCTCGACAACGGTGCCTCGTTCCATATGACGGGTAATAGAGATCTCTTCGGTGAATTGGAGGAGAAGAAGCTCCAACAAAACATAGAGTTTGGAGATGACGGGAGGTATAACATGACCAACATAGGTATAGTTACCTTTCAGAGGGAGTTTGACTCCCCTCTCAGTCTGACAGATGTTTTGTTTTGTTTTGTTTTGTTTTTTTGTTTTTTTTTTGGTTTTTTTGTTTTTGTTTTTGTTTTTTTGTTTTTGTTTTTGTTTTTTGTGTGTTTTTTTTGTGTGTGTGTGTGTGTGTTTCCTTTCTTTTTATTTTATTTTTCAGGACTAAATAAGAATCTTGTTTCCGTAGCGATATTGGAAGACCGTGGCTATGATGTGATATTTATAAAAGGAAAGGTTTTCCTTAGACACATCGCCACCAGACAGATGAAAAAAATCGATGTGTGATTTAAGAACCTGAATTCTCTCAAGGTCGAAGATGCATGCAAATATTTGAGGAGAAAATAAAATATTAGAGACTTGGTGGTTTAGAGGGAGCATGAATTACCTCTCAACATGCAACCTCAGAAAGTTGTGGAGCAACCACAATTAGAGAAGTAGAGAGGAGACCGAGTGGAGGCATCCACTCAAGAAGATACCTCCAGTAGGGGGAAATTTATAGCCAAGTGGGTAGAGGGAGCACATGCAACCATACCTCCAGGTGAGAGGTGGGGCAATGTGAAGTCATAATCTCAAGAGAAGAAATTTTTCCAGGGTCCATTGATATGTCTTGTCTCATGGATCAATACCTAGATACGGGGGCCCATAGTAGTAGGATGTATCAATAGTGATTGATGCAATCAAATGTCAGAGTGACATATGTCAGATACTGGAGTGAAAAGCAGAGTTGGCAACAGTGCATATGGCACATATGTAGAATCAACAACAACACAAAGTTTTCTATAGACAATTTAGTAGCTAGTAACTGTTAGAGACTCTCGAGACAGATGCATCATAATGATCCAGTTTGGATGTCTTTTCAGTTTCAAAAGTTGCAGTAGCAAACAACACTAGAGAAGTTTTGCATGTAAAACATTCCAAAGGTACCAGATCGATATAGAGTTGAATTCCTTTATTGTTGAGAGGGAGTGTTGAAAATGGAAATAAGAAATATTGAAAATGGCACCTATGAGGCTTTTGATTTAATTTTCCCATAATTAAATTGTAATTCCACATCACATGACAACTTGTAAGTGTTAACTGCGTCAGGAAGACTTAGTTAGCTTAGTAAATTTGAGTAGGAGGTCAAACTAGAGGCATGTGGGGTGTCTCCTACTTTTTAGGAGACTTGGTTGAGTTATTTGTGAGTTGTAATTAGTTAACTCAATTATTTGAGTTAAAATCAATTTAACTAGCTCTAACTGACAAATGAGCTAGTGATAGGTTTAGTGAATTAAATATGATTTAATTCACATTTATTGATCAATCAATAAACTAATAATTCGCTATAAATAACTATTTCTTGTCAGTTCTAAGGAAGGCCCAGTTGAGATTTGGGTTAAAGGGAAGATAACTATCAGTTTTATAATTAGAAAATTGTACAGGTCATGAATGAGGTCATCAGGATAATTAATTGGGAAATTCCTAATTAATAGGGGCTCAATTAGCCCAATAATGCGTAATCAAGGCTAGTCAGGAAGAGGCAAGCAAGTGGTTAAATATTGGAAATAACTTTCTTAGATCATGTCCAGGATCAGAGCAGGATCAGAGTGAGATAGTTAGCAGAGTGTAGAGGTTTCTTAGGAAGGGAAATAACATTGTATTGTTTCATATTCTTGACTTTATGCAATATACAGATAGTGGGGTTTTTTGGCTTAGGCTTTCCCCAGATACATTTTGTGTTGTGCGATTGATATGGGTAAAAATGCGAAGGTGGGTTACACTTCTGTGAGAAACGCAGGTAGAAAATTCATTTTCCCTACAGTTCGGCCGGAATTTTATCAAATTTTGGTTGAATTTTGCAAATTAGTTCGACCAAACTAATTCTATCATTTACATTGATGGCATATTGATGACGTGGGTAAATATATTTTTGGCCGGAGATAGGAAAAATGGCAACCAAAGTTCGACCGAACTAATAGTCCGGCCGAGAAATTTTAGAAATAATTTCGCCGAAATTTTTCTTATAAATATACCAGCCTGCAAACCTTAAGAGGTTTCGGGCTTGTTACCATTTGTTACCATTGTCGCATATATGTCATCTGTCTCGCTGTTTTTGCGCTGTGTTTGTGTTTGTTGTCTTTCTATCTGTTGTCGCTGTGTTTGATGTCTCGCTGTCTATTGCGCTGGGATTGGTGTTGCAGGGGCGAGGAGGTGAGGCTTGTTGTTGCCATTAGTTTTTTTTTTGTGGGTTTTATTTATTTTTCATTGTTTTTTGTCAGGTTATTTCTTCGGCTGCGTTCTTTGCAACGTCTTCGGCTACATCCTCCGTGACATCTTCGACGATCTCCTGCCTCGTCCTCTCATTGCGGCCTCGTCCTCTTGTCATCTCTGAATTTGCAGGTAGATGAAAAAACTCCTCTGCTTCCTTTGCTTCATTTCTTGTGCGGTCCCCAGATCTACGTGAACCATTAATGAAACAAGGAAATTGCAAATTTTTTTTTTTTAATTCATTTTTGCCTTCACATTTTACCATTGTCTTAGTTTGAAGAAATACATACTCATTTATGGCTTTAACAAATAAAGTGTGCACATATTCTGAATCTTTTAAAAATTTGAAGTAACTTTCATTAGGTTTCCTGATGTAAATAAAACCTTTGAAATAACCAATGTTGCAATTTACCTTTACGAAACACACAAAAATGCACATATTGCAGTAACAAACATATTATTGAACTAAATATATTATCGTTTTCAATTTTCTTAAGGTCTCACCTGTGACCTTTGTTTTTAGCAAATTATTACTCTCACCAAGATCTACCATCCAAACTTGTCTGGAGCCCATGAGCAATTGATGGATATCTGTGTTAAACGGTGTGATCTATTAGAAGCCTCATGGAAATTGTCCAAGCTATATATCTAGCTCTAGTACCTTTGCTATACAAATTTATTTTTAGAAATTTATTAGCGCAACAAACTTACCTAACCAAACAATGCTATTTGATTGATGTTAGCTGTATGCAATATCCTCAAATGTTTACATATATTAGACCTTCAAAATATACCCCAAATTCTAAAACAGTCCACCCTCCAATTGTTGCCAAGGAAATGTTTCTTAGCATTGTCTTTCGTGTTAATAATAAAGAAAATAAATTGTGACTTTATATGTCATGTTGTATCTTGAGTACCTTATTTCTTAATTGTAGCTTTATCACTAGTCTCTGCTTCCTGTTGTAATATTTAAATTTTTTTTGCACCTTTCCTTCATGTTGTACCTTGAGTACCTTCTTTCTTAATTGTAGCTTTATCACTGGTCTATGCTTCTTGTTGTAATATTTAAATTTTTCTTGCATCTTTCCTTCATGTTGTACCTTGAGTACCTTCTTTCTTAATTGTAAATTTATCACTGGTCTTTGCTTCCTGTTGTAATATTTAAAATTTTCTTGCACCTTTCCTTCTTAAAATGTTAGAAACAAAAACGCTTGACTGCAAAATTAGTTGGCATTTTATAGTAATCCCTACATAAATGGTGACATTATTTTCTCACCTCCATTGTGACAATATTAAAAAATGGTGCAACCGAGTTTGTTGTGTTGATATGAAGCTGACACTACCAACAATATTACATGCAAATCTACGATCATCTTCATTATCTCTGCATTTAATAATATTCATTTTTTTTCTTACCTTCGTAACAATCATCGAGAAATAACAAATATTCTTTACCATTCTTTTCAAATTTTGAGTGAGCTTCTTAATTGTTAAGCACATTATCTAAGGTGTCTATAATCATGGCACCATATTATTTTATGCCCATTGCCTATTGTTCATTAGAAAGCCTCAATCAACAATCCATATTTACTTTTGTAAAATTGAAAGGGAAACTATAGCTACTACCCGTGCATCTACTCCAATACAAATCAGAAGTTCAATCGAATACTTTATATACACCTTAGGTGCAAAGGGACGAATAAGTTGTTCATAATTAATATCAAGGATGAATGATGACACAAGCCAAATATGACATTATTATATTATTAGATTAATTATAGTACAAGCCAAAAGTGACATTATTATATTATTAGACAACCTGTTAGGTGCTAAATCTTACTTCTTATTAAGGACATAACTAATGCAAGTTGAAAATTCCTTTTTAATGTTCTTAGTATATTTATAGATGTCAAATTAAAGGTTTCTAGATGTGATTTATCCCATAAAGTTTAAGGCAAACTAAACTTTAAGGCAAACCATGCATATGTCATTTCTCCCACAAACTCATCAAGGTGTGACTTTTGACATAACTTCATCAACCTCTAGCAATAGTTGTTTTAATAAGTGCATAAAATAAATTTGCAAACCATGTACATGTCATTTCTCCCACAAAATCATAAAGGTGTTACTTTTGACATAACTTCATCAACCACTACCACTAGTTGTTTTAGTAAGTGCATAAAATAATTTTGTAAACTTTAAGGCAAACTATGTACATGTCATTTCTCCCATAAAATTTGAGGCAAACTTTAAGAATAACCATGTACATATATGTAATTTCTCCCATTTCTCCCATAAAATTTGAGGCAAACTTTAAGAATAACCATGTACATATATGTAATTTCTCCCATTTCTCCCATAAAATCAAGGAAAAATTTAAGAATAACCATGTACATGTCATTTATATGTCATTTCTCCCATAAAATTTAAGGCAAAATTTAAGGATAACCATGTACATACATGTCATTTCTCCCATTTATCCCATAAACTCAAGGCAAAATTTAAGGATAACCATGTACATGTGATTTCTCCGATAAACTTTAAGGCATTTGCTAGTGTTTTTGGAACCATGTACATGTCATTTCTCCCATAAAATTTAAGGAAAACTTTAAGGCAAACCATGTACATACATGCCATTTCTCCCATAATCTTTAATGAAAAATTTAAGGCATGTAATTTCTATGTCATTACTTCCATAAACTATAAGGCAAACCATGTACATGTCATTTCTCCCTTAAACTCTAGGCAAGGAAAACTTTAAGGCATGCTATTTCTAGATGTGATTTCTCCTATAAAATTTAAGGAAAACTTTAAGGAAAACCATGCACATGTAATTTCTCCCACAAGCTCAAGGTTTTATCCCATAAACTCAAGGAAAACTTTAAGGCCTAAAAACCTTGGTGAGAACCTAAAGTGGCTGAAATTCTATAGGATTTGAGTCACTCTGTTGAGTATTAAATTCTACATTTTCTAAAGGTAGAGCCTGTAAAGGGCCAAGTAGCCTATGGATATCATCCTTTCTCAAAGGTGACATATCCAGTAAATACCCCTACATTCAATCTTTGGAACATATCTAAATAGAAGTTCTTCATTGTAATATCCATTTCTGTACATGCCATTTATCCCATAAACTTTAAGGAAATTGCTAGTGCTTTCGGAACCATGTACATGTCATTTCTACGTGATTTCTACCATAAAAGTTAAGGCAAACCATGTAAATGTGTCCTTTATCCCATACATCTATCATTTCTCCCATAAAATTTAAGGCAAACTTTAAGGCATGTCATTTCTATGTCATTTCTCCCATAAAATATAATGCAAACTTTAAGGCAAACCATATACATGCCATTTCTCCCTTAAAATATAGGAAAGGAAAACTTTAAAGCATGTCATTTCTAGATGTGATTTCTCCGATAAAATTTAAGGCAAACTTTAAGGCAAACCATGGACATTTCATATCTCCCACAAACTCAAGGGTTTCTCCCATAAACTCAAGGGTTTCTCTCATAAACTCATTTCTACCATTTCTACAATCAATCTATGGAACACATCTAAATATAAGTTCTTTATTGTAATATCCATTTCTATACATGCCATTTATCCCATAAAATTTAAGGCATTTGATAGTGTTTTTGGAACCATGTACATTACATTTCTATGTCATTTCTCCCATAAAATTTAAGGCAAACCATGTAAATGTGTAATTTCTCCCATACATGTGTAATTTATCCCATAAAATTTAAGGCAAAATTTAAGGCATGTAATTTCTATGTCATTTCTCTATCGTTTCTCCCATAAACTATAAAGAAAACTTTAAGGCAACCCATGTACATGTCATTTTTCCCTTAAAATCTAGGCAAGGAAAAATTTAAGGCATGTCATTTCTAGATGTGATTTCTCCCATAAACTTTAAGGCAAACCATGCACATGTCATTTCTCCCACAAACTCAAGGCTTTCTCCCATAAAATCAAGGCAAACTTCAAGGCCTAAAAACCTTGATGAGAACCTAAAGTTGTTGAACTTCCATAGGATTTGAGTCATTTTTTAGTGTTAACTTCTACAAGTTCTAAAGGCAAAGTGTGTAAAGGGCCAGTAGCCTCTGGATCTCATCCTTTCTCAAAGGTGAAATATCTAGTAAATGCTCCTACAGTCAATCTCTGGAACATGCCTAAATAGAATTTCTTCATTGTAATATCCATTTCTATACATGCAATTTCTCCCTTAAAATTTAAGGCATGTGCTAGTGTTTTTGGAACCATGTACATGTCATTTCTATCTCATTTCTCCCATAAAATTTAAGGCAAACCATGTACATACATGTCATTTATCCCATACATGTGTCATTTTTCTCATAAAATTTAAGGAAAACTTTAGGACATGTCATTTATATGTCATTTCTCCCATAAAATTTAAGGCAAACCATGTACATGTGTCATTTCTCCCATAAACTTTAAGGAAAAATTTAAGACATGTCATATCTATGTCATTTCTCCCATAAACTTTAAGACAAACCATGTACATGTCATTTCTCTCATGCATTTGCAATAAATGTTATATATATATATATATATATATATATATATATATATATATATATATATATATATATTTATTTTATTTTATTTTATTTATTTATTTATTTTTTTCAGGGATAAAAAAACCCACTAAATATGGTTGAAAAATGGACATTATGCATAAATGTTTCTTGCTATCCCAATCTAGGGAAAGCAGTGATTACATATGTGCTTTGCAATATTGCGACTAGCAAGGTCCTCCAAAGAAAAATGAATATATCGGGAAGAACAAAAAACAACAAGGCATATTATATTGCATTGATAGAAGACTTGGGAACAACTAGGGAGTATGGATCAAATGGAATTGTAGTTTGCACCAATTCTGAACTTGTGTGCAACCAGATGAAAGGCGTGTACCAAGTTAAGAAGGAGAGGCTAAAAAAACTGCATGGAAAAGCAAACAATATTGTTAGACAATTTCATTTTTTTAGTATAAGGCGTTGTGAAAATGTTAATAAGATGTCTGGTGATCTATTATGTGGGGAAACGCCAATTCAAGATTCATCTCTCAAAGATGAATTAGTATTATACGGGGCAATGCCAATTCAAGATTCATCTCTCAAATATGAATTAGTATTATACGGGGCAATGCCAATTCAAGATTCATTTCTCAAAGATGAATTAGTTTTGAGACACTCTCCTTCAAAATTTATTGATGGAAATTGTAACATATCTTTGATATATGTGTGTTTTTTACTTATAAATGCGTTATTTTTAATGACCATGTGTTTTTTTCAATTATATACCAAGTATGCTCCCACCATGTAAAGCGCAACTTGGTGAACTTCACATTTTTATAAAATTAAAATGTGAGGACTTCAACAAATTTTTGTTTAAATTGAGTTTCACACATCAATTAGTGCTTTGAAAGTTGTGTTTTACATAATTTGTGTACTAAATTACATTAATTTTTTTAAATCTTTTGAATTTATTTTAAATAGTAATTTAAAAATAATTGTAAATGTCCACTTTAGATATATCCATATATATCACAGAGGATGAAAGGTGAAGATAAATAGAATCCCATGCCTCTATGAGAGAGGGGGATCATGGTTTTCATGGTATTTATATAATCTTATCTCCATACATACATGTGTGTATACATGTCGAATTAATTTTTAATAAGTTTTATTTTTTATTTTTTAGGAGGTAGGAGGACATGGGTGTCTACTCTATCAATGGAGCATGGCCATGATTCACGCAATTTCATCAATCATATGTACATGTATTTGTATGTATAAATGTATTTTTGAATTGATTATAAATTCATATTTTTTTATGAAGCTTCCCTCTTGTTGTGTGAGATTGGTGGTGGTACACATTCCCCTGGAGGCCCATCAATAGGTGGTGGCCAATTGCATGAGGGTGGTGATATGCATTCCCCCAGAGGCCAATAAATGGATGGTCATGTTGCTTTTCAACCAATTGGTGGTCTTTCTGGTTCTCAACAGTATTAGGGTGGGCATGATACTGACCAACCATATCGAGGTGGCCACGAATCTGAATACTATTTTCATTCAATTTGCACAAATTTGTTTACATGTTTTTTTATTTATATAAAATTTTATATATTGATGCAGAGGGTGAAAATGTTGCTCCAAAAAGACGCAGAACATAACGCATTATTCAAGAACAAGGTTGTAGACCAACCACAACTTATCAATCTGACCATTTTGATATACCTTGGGAATCAAACATACAATAATGCACATTATAAAGGTGTCAACATCTTCATTCAAAATTGAAGAGAGATATTGTGCCATTGAAACTCCCTGCTGAGAGTCGAGAAAGATTAGAAATAGTTACTCACTCTTTAAATGAATTAGTAGATGTGTACCTAAGGCTTGGGCCAACCACTGATACTTTTGTAAAAGTGATGAGAAAAATAAAGGAAATAGTAATGGGTCCCGATAAATGGGAGGTTTTTAAATAAAGAGTTACAATAGAAATGGCCAAGTCTATGTTTAATTTCAAAGAAGGGTTGAAAATAAAGATGCTAAAGGTGAAATATCCCAAGCACCATGATATCGCTGGCCATTTGTATGATAGACACCTTGCTGCCTATGGAAGACTCCTATGGAACAACGAGGTTCCACTTTATTTTGAAAAATTATTTTATACAGAATTTTTGGGAATGAATCCCAATTATAATGACCTTCCCTATGAATTTTTTGGTCCTGATAAAGGTCAATTATGTGGCTGTAGAGGTGATAAGCATGATGCTGAGTTTCCTCGCCTTGAGCCACCATTGGTTAGTCGACCTCTTCGTGTCGAAACTTTGTGGTTAGAGATGGATGCAAATTCTCAAATTAGCCGAGAAGCAAGGGATGCCATCATTGACAATGTTCAGAGTGGACTGGGTGGATTTGATGTTTGTCTGAATCAATAAAGAGAATGAGAGAATGCATGTGCTAATTTTGTGTATCATACAGGTGATGAGATAGACAACATGAGTGTTGAAGATATCAGAACATATGCAAAGAATTGTTGCAATGGTTGACAGGACCTAATTATCAATGAGCAAGAGAGCATGGGATCGGTATGTGTTAATGGTTAGGGTGATTATTTTAACACATGTACAATTCGTAATAAATAAATATATACATACATTTATTTGTATACATTAATCTAACAAAAATGTGTCATATATGTTAACACCATTTGCAATTCTCACACTTGATGAACGAAGATGTTAATATCATGGTTGAAGCCTCTAGTTCACACAATCAAGATGGTTCTCACCATCAAGATGATATGTTGGCACATGTTAGTGTTTTTTGTGTGAACATGATTATGTACAGTTATTTTATTTATTTATTGTTATATATATCGAAACATGATGACATATTTTTAAAATAAATAATTTTGCACACATGTACATGTATATAGTTAAATGGTTACAGATTCCGATTCCGTCTGATGTTTTTGGGATGGAGGTACCTTCTTCTTCTTTGGGAGATGTGCCAAATCCACCATCACAAGCATGAACAAATTTTCACTTAAATATTTTTTTATGTTATATATTGCAGCTTAAAAGTTCCATTAAAAAATAAGATCTAGATCTTCAACTATTTTACATTTTTTAAATTTTTGAATTTTAGGTTTCTGGAGATTTTGTTTTAGAGCCACCCTTAGGAGATGTGCCCAATCCACCATCACAAGTATTCAATTTTTCACTTATATGTTTAAGTTATAAGTTATAAATTGAAGTTCAAAAGTTTTATTATAAAATGAGTTAGATCTTGAGTTATTTTATACTTTTAAATTTTTTGAATTTTAGGTTTTTGGAGACGATTTCTGTTCTCCATGGACTCTAGTGATGGAGTGTATGATGGAGATAGTAACATCCACACCATTTGAACAAGTTGTCTAACTTTTTTTTTTAATATTATTGAAAATTAGTTTATATATGCATTTTCATTTGAAAATTATATATACATATATACATGTATATTGTACAGTTTACTGTGGAAGATGTCATTGTGGAGGATGTTTTAGTGGACGAGCAACAAAACACAATGGAGAGGGAACCACATGAGGTATTGTATGATTTTTTTTCATTTTATTTTTTTACGTGAAGTTCTATATTATCATTCAATTTTAAAACATTAAACTTTAATGTTTGTACACATTGTGTACAAGTTCCCCATTCTTCACAGGATAGCACGAGGATCAGGAGTTTGCTGGCAGAGGCACTAGATCCGTCTATATTTGATGGATGATGCACATGTGTGCAACATTATATTTGATAGATCTAGTCTTAAATTTACTTTTTTATATATAGTTTTATCTATGCAGTCATATTTTCTTTTCTATATAATTTGATACTTGTAATTGACTATACATTGAACTAGATATATATTTACTTTTATTTTTCATGTGACTATACAAATTTTGGGCATATTTTACTGTTTGGATATATAGTTTTAAACTACATTTAATTTTATCAAGAATGATTTTAAATTTTGGATAGTTACATTTGGCATGTGATCAAATGTGATATATAATGTTTTGTTTTTAAAACTCAAGTTGTCATTTTAATTTTTATAAAATGAATCTAGATGGAGATTTCAAATTACAAAACACACGTACATGTGTATATTTTGGATAGTTGAACTACATTTGGCATGTGATCACATGTTGTGATATAATGTTTTGCTTTTAAAATTCAAGTTGTCATTTTATTTTTTAAATATAAAATTCAAATATAGATGGAAATTTCAAATTACAAAACATGTGTATATTTTGGATAGTTCAACTACATTTTGCATGTGATCTTATGTTGTGATATAATGTTTTGTTCTTAATTTGGATAGTCGAACTACATTTGGGTGATCTTGTTGTGATATAATGTTTTGTTTTTAATTTGGATAGTTGAACTACATTTAGCATGTGATATCGTGTTGTGATATAATGTTTTGTTTTTAAAATTCAAGTTGTTGTTTTATTTGTTAAATATAAAATGAATCTCTAGATGGAAATTTCAAATTACATTTTCACAATATGTATATTTTGGATGGTTAAACTACATTTGACATATGATTGTGATATAATGTTTTGTTTTTAAAAACTTGTCATTTTATATTTTGTTAAATATATTTGATGAATCTCTCTAGATGGAAATTTCAAATTACAAAAAATTTACATACATGTACATATATTTTGGATAGTTGAACTACATTTGGCATGTAATCACATGTGATATAATGTTCTGTTTTACGATATGATGTTCTGTTTTTAAAATATAAATATAAAATGAATCTCTCTAGATGGAAATTTGAAATTACAAACCATGTACATACATGTACATATATTTAGGATAGTTGGACTAAATTTGGCATGTAATCACATGTTGTGATATAATTTTTTGTTTTACGATATAATGTTCTGTTTTTAAAATTCAAGTTGTCATTTTATTTGTTAAATATAAAATGAATCTCTAGATGGAAATTTAAAATTACATTTTCACAATAGGTATATTTAATTTGAATGGTTGAACTACATTTGGCATGTGATTGTGATATAATGTTTTGTTTTTAAAGAGTTACCATTTTATAAATTTGTTAAGAATATAAAATGAATCTCTCTAGATGGAAATTTTGAATTACAAACCATGTATACATGTGTATATTTTGGATAGCTGAACTACATTTGGCATGTGATCACATGTTGTGATATAATGTTTTGTTTTTAGGATGTGTGTGAATGTTATATAATTTTAGGATGGAAATCTATTATTTAGGTGATATTTAAGTACATTACATATTGATGTTTTAAAATATAAAAACAATAATAAAATGTACAGGTCATAAACCATACCATGGCCTCACAACAGTGTCAGAAACCCATCAGAGGCAGCTATAGAGGTGCATTTTCAGGCCTCTCTCACTGTGGAAATGACCAATGATTGGAATCCACCGAGGGCTCTTCATTTGATAGCCATGAGGTGCTGGCTCCTCAAGCATTTGATAACATTCACGAGGAGGGTGTTTTTCCTCCAGAGAAGCCCAAGGGTAGAAGAGGCAGGAAATCCACTATTCCGCAATCTGTGCAGCCTTTACCTAGGAAAACCAACCTGTTTCCAGGTTATGAGCCCACGATGGAGGAGATAGGCATTGGGGTTATGGAATTAGATGGTGTTTGGACTAGAGATTACGATGCGGAGTACCCAGTCGCTCCCATCGTCCATGAGACCCCTTCGAAGCCTCCTCGAATTCCCACAACTAAGGATGAAACCATTGCTAGAGAATACAGGTGCCTGATAGATGAAGAGAACAAGGCGATAGACGAAGATGAATAAACTCCATGATTGTCACCTTAGGAGATACTTCACCTCTTTTGTTTTTAGATGGGCCACTGAATATTTTGTATTACAAGACTAGATGACACTCTTAAGGGGTTGGTTTCCTCCTTTGAGGCAACCCCAAACTTGGTTTATTTTGAACACTACCAAGGCAGGGATATAGGCTAAGCACTGCTTTCCATCTCTGTCCATTGCCTCTGTACAATTTTTCATGCTTTTAATATAGTTTAGACCAAGTTACAAACAAAAAAAAGTTCACATGAATACATGTACATAAAAATTATTGAAGTGCATGTTTGAATATATGTTAAAGCAATTTCAAAGTACAATACATATCGATGTATGTATCTAAAAACAATCATAAAATTCTAGGTTTTCTTAGATGTGTCAAACAATCATAAAATTTTAAAATTGCATTAGAACATATATATCGAGTACACAACATTTTTCATTAATGTATATAGAAAAGCTACTTTCATTTGATAGTAAACTGGAAATTAAAAAACATGTACCACACATTTTGTATTGAAGAATGAATAAATTACAATTTACTTTTAATAGACACATGTCTAAAACAAAATCATGCAACTTCGAATTTGACTTATATCAACTATGATAATACACATATATGTACATTTTGCAATAATGACATTGTGAAAAATTGTACCAGAGAATGTATGAAATCGTTTAGACCAGATAATCTAGACATGTGTATGTGTACACGTGTATAAATTACTCGTGTGCATGTACCAAAACAATGTACATGTGCTACCACTGAAGTACATATAACATACAAAGGTAGTTCAATTTTTACTTGAGTTCTGGAAGTTATAAAAGATGAATCCAAAGAGAAGAAATTGTTGGGCAGTTCAATCAAAAAAATTCCAATGGAATGCCATCTTCAATGATCCGTTCATGATCGACTTTTGACATTTTCCATTTCTTAATTTTTCTTTTTTTTATTTGATTGCACTTCTATCAAATTTATGCATGATGCACACACCAAGTGACTATATTGACAACTTATGACATCAGGTTCATAGTCTTGAAAGTAAACAAAATCCCCACTTTGATTAGTTCGTTGGAAAAAATAACCTTTCTGTAGACCCTCTATCATATGTAAACTCGTGATCATTATAGTTTTCTAATAATTTCATCTTTTGTTCAGTGCAACGCATCAAATAATACTTCACATTTTCATCATTCATAGTAGGTGCAACTACAACAAAAACATCTCCTGCACAATAAAACAAACTTGCGTATCTAAATTTAGATCATAATTAACATGAAAAATTAACTTTAAAATTAACATGTGTACTTGATTTTATTATCTATTTCTAGATCTCTATCATTTGAAAGCAATTGAAATGTTACCTTCTCTAACAAGATCAGAAATTCGATCACCATTAGACGATATTGTAGTCTCCTCTGATTGCATTTCTTCAAAGCTTGCAACATACATTTTACCCTTTGTATTTAGTTCTGTATGTTACCAATATTTTAAATACATTTTGTTTTCACAAACATCATTGGATTTTGTGTTGTTTATGAAAAATTGAAAAAAACAAGAATATTTTCTTCTATCCAATGCAAACACATTTGTGGACAAATTTGTTTTAATTGAATGCAATTTTTGAGTCCCTTTTATTGCTTCAATGTCATCTCCAATCGAGCTATCTACATCTTGGACCCCAATATGCCAAAAAAACCTATATGGAAAATTCAAAGAAGAATATAAAGATGATATCAAAATACCATCAAAGATATAATCATTCCGATAAATGTACTGTTTAAAATTAGAAATCCAATAAAAATTAAATTGAATGTACCTTCATACTTCCCTTGATCGGTTAGTCTCGTGGCTTAATGCAGCGATGCAACATTGACAAACTTATTCAGCTGAGACAAGTCGGTTTGTAGAGTGGTCCATTTGATATCTTTGAAGTGCTCATTTTATGCATGCCCCTACACCGTCATGTTCTCCTTTTCCATGACCAGTCTCAAAGAATTTCCAACAATGTTTAATGTGGGTTTTCATATGAATACGACACAACCAAAAGAACTATCGTGAAGATTTGAATTGACCTGCGCATCCATTTGACCATATCCAATGTTCATTGAATTCTATTCCATGACTTTTCAGGGAGTTATAAATCTTTTCAAAACAACTTTGTGCAAAATATGTATCATGTTTATGATCGTCACTGATATAAAAGTGATATTGGGTGAAAATGTGAATTTGGGTTACACTTTTTTCCTTTTTTTGAAAAAAAATATCTTTTTTTTTTTTTTTTTTTCTTCAACTTTCTGCAAGCCAAAACAAATTTTTTGTTTAGAAGTTCATTTTATGATAAAAATAAAAGTTGTTAGAAATTTTATTAGCTTTCTATTACTTATTTTTTGGAATTTTTTTTATACACATTTAATATGTCAACTTAACATTTCTTTGAGTGTGTGTTATAGACATTTGATATGTCAACTTAACATTTCTTTGAGTGTGTGTTCTTTAACAATCAAAGGATTCATAAAAAGTCATGTTCAAACACGTTGGTGTATTCTTTGAAAAATTTGTGTTTTTGAGAAACAAAATGTGTTACAACAATCTAGATAGAGTCTACTTCGGTTTCGTTATATTTATGAAACCAATTGATGCATAAAATAATTACTAGAATTTTTTGAACAGATCCAATATGAAAAGACTGCATATTTTGACTATGTTTCGGCTCGCACAAAATTTCTCAACATAGAAGATATAAACTAAAAATGAAAAAACTATGCATTACAGACGACGGACCAATGTAATACACCATAATTTTTTCAATTTTTTTTACAGTGTATTTTGGAAGATACAGAATATTGATTTCACTGAATCATAATGACCTTCAGAAATTGTTTGCACCCATTTTATTACAAAATTAATTAAAATTAGTAAATATTCATGAAGTTCCCTAAAAGTTATATTTCCTGAAAGTATATTGAATTCTACAAATTCTTGTCTTGGTTCCGACAGTTAATTCATAAAGTTTCATGGAGTTTAATCAGTCCCCAAAGTTGAAGAAATGTGTTCAGAGCTCAGCTCTGCGTAATTGCAGATGTGTTAGTTCGGTTGAACTTTTACAAAAGTTCGAATGAATTGTTTTTTATCCCAATGACCCGTGATTTCTAATGTCACAAAATTTCGGCTGAAGTTTTTACAAAAGTTTGGCCAAACTTTTAATCGACTTTTACGTCAGCCGGAAAATTTGATGAAGCCCTAATAACATGCCAATTTTCACTGGTGCTTTCTATATGATCAACATTTTGTTCAACATGTCTATATATAATATGGATGAGCATGGAGACTTGGTCAGAATGATAATATTCGCTCTGAATTTATTTTTGTGGAACAAATGTGTAGTTTTCTGCAAAATCAACTACTGACAAAATGGTCCCTGGCGGAAAAAATTCACGGGATTTTCTGAATTGCAAGTCCTGCCATCAATCTCTATGGGAATGCTTAGTGTATTTATAAATTTCCGCCTCAAACTTTCTCAAAAAATATATCACAAAAATTTCTTCTTCTTGTAAATCAATTCTTTTAGCAATTGTAGTACTACTTGAACCTTATCGATGTATGGATATATTCATATCTCTTCCATTTCACTTTCATGTTGGACAATGATTGATCATTTATATTAGTACGATATTTGTTTTGAAATTTAGTCAAATTTCCACAATCATCGCATTTTTTACCACCAACACATTTCTTTTGGTAAAATAATTCATGGCTTTCTCTTCCACATAGAATTTGAGATATGAAATCATGGATAGTGGAAGAAGGAGGTGAATCTTTCCAAAATGTTTTACCAAAATTAAGGAATGTGTCATAATATAATTGAAATTCCACATGATAACGACAACAACAAGTGTCACGTACAGTGATAGGTTTTACATACCATGGTTTTTGTTGCAAAAAAGCACTGATTGAGACATCAATTTCATGATTCTCTTCTTTGAACTTGTTGAACAACTCTATCTGAGTGGTGCCTAAGAAATGTTTTGGATATTCTTTGTACTGATTTTGTGCTATTCTTCTTCGCATCACATCCCTTGCTTTTGGTGAAACACATGAATTTTTCATCCAATATTCATATATTATTTTTTCAACATTTTCTCCAAGTCTATCTTTGTATGGTTGCCTACAAATAGCTTTCCAACAAGCGAGTTCATCATTTACATCTATTTGCAATTGAAATTTTTGATGTTTGTGCAATTTTTTTTTGAGGTTCCTAATGCTCGTGCCATAGATTTTACCAAGCGATTCTCTTTAGTACTTGATGAAACCACTGCCATATGTATTTCTCTACGTGCATCTGAATCACTTTTCTTTCTAGATATTCTAATTTAATTTAGAGCACTATTTTTATTTTGTATCATATTTTCCTTCATTTTTTTTAATCTTTTGTTGATTTTCGAATACCCAATAAAGTCGTAGCTTCTTTTAATTTCCTTGATGTTAAGAGACCTTTCAACAATTGGGCTTGAATTGCCACAGTTTCATATTTGAAGAACGAATCAATAAAGCGATAAACACGATATCGTATAACATGGTCAACTTTTTTATCTCCATATGTGTGATTGTCAACATTTTCTAACGTGTCATCATTGATATTGATTTCATATGTACATATTAGAATTAAATGTACATAATAAGTTTACATATTCAATAAATAACTAAATTAATAAATATGTATAATTTCAATAATACACGTGTTCAACATATATATATATATATATATATATATACTTGTTGATTCAATTTCTTCACTTGAATTTCTTTCAACATTTTCACCATCTTCAATCATTGGCTCAATATCTCTTTTACTTTCTCTTTCAAAATTTTGTATCTTATCATCAATGTTTTGAGGAACATATCTCTCTATTTACATTGCAAAATATTTTTTAAATTAGTTCATCAAATAAAAATTAAGTTTCACAATTTACACTAGGAAAATTTTAAATATCAAATTTATAATATTACATTTGCATACCTGCTTCAACTTCTAGTTGAGGTTGATTTTCCCTTTCAATATTTGAGCGCTCTTCTCTCTTTTTTTTGCAATATTCTCTCCCTTGTTCTCTATGTTCCTTAGGGTCTCTTTTTCGATCATATTTTCTCTTGAAATTCCGTCAATTTCCCATGATAATTGAGTATGAAGCTCAAAAAATTTCCTTCAAAAATATAGACAAAAACTCAATTAAAAAAAGCATCACAAAAGATTTAATTTAAAAAAAAACTCATTTTAAAAATTTTGCACAAAAGACATACTTCAACCTAAAACACTTACTTTAAAAAATCCGAGAAAAAAATGTTTTCTAAAAATGAAATGAAGCTCAAAATATTTCCTTCCAAGTCCTGCAAAAAATTTTCAATTAAAAAGTTAGACAAAAACTCATTTTAAAAAATCATTATAAAAGATTTACTTTAACCCAAAACACGTACTCTAAAAAAATGTCACTTTAAAAAATACCTCCAAAAAATGTCCATTAAAAATTAAGCTCAACCTCTTTAAAAATGTCACTTTAAAAAATAGCCCTAAAAAATGTCATTTGAAAATTAAGCCAAAAAACTCTAAAAAAATGTCTCTAAAACAAAATAACTCCAAACAATTTCCTTTGAAAATTAAGCCTAAAAAGAGTCCTTTGAAAATTAATCCCAAAAAAGGTCCAAAAAATGTCTTTTGAAAATTAAGCCCAAAAACTCTCTAAAAACAAAATACCTCCAAAAAAATATCCTTTGAAAATTAAGCCCAAAAAGCCTCTAAAAAAATATCACATACCTCCAAAAAAATGTATCACATACCTCCAAAAAATGTCCTTTGAATATTAAGCCAAAAAGAGTCCTTTGAAAATTAACCCAAAAAAATTCCTTTGCAAAATCAACCCAAATGAAGAAATGTGCGAAATTATGTGAAAATAATGATTCCATTTTCGGCTATTTATATAGCCGCGAATTATTTTTTTGTATATATTTCTTTCTCTTAGTTGTTTATGTGATTGTGCGATCGTAATTGGTTTCCACAATTTGTAGAATTACTTCAATATTTTGTTTTAGTACATTACAAGATTATTTGAATATATTTAGATATTTATACATCCCAAATGTGCGATATCATCCAACGGTGGTGGTGCTCTGTGAAAATAAATGGTCAGAATTAAAGTGTAAGACCCACTCCCCCCCCACTGGCGCCCTCCCCACCCCCCCCCCTCATGACATCACAAGGGGGTGTATCACAGTTATGGTTCCATCTCTCGGTTCCACTATGAATGATCAATGACATATATCCTTTGATATAAATCAAGGGATCACACTGAAATGAGATACCCCCCCTCCTCCTCTCCCATCGTGATGTCAGAGGGGGGTCTCACAGTTACGATTCCACCCACAAGTTTCCACTATGGGCTCATAACACTTTTCACATATAAACACATATAAATTCGTTTATTGTTAAATTCCATTTTTTTCGCTCTTGGTGATTGGTTAAGGAGCATGGCCATGTATGTTTATTAGGGCTCGAAGCCTATCCCTTCGGGACCTTAAGAGTTCCTAGCTCTTGCACAATAAAATTTATAAAGATGTATACAGAGTTTTGTATTTGATTTAATTCACATGTACTGATCAATCAATTAACTAATAATTCACTATAAATAGCTATTGCATTTCAGTTCTAAGGAAGGCCCAGTTGAGATTGGGGTTAAAGGGGAGATAAGTATCAGTTGTATAATTAGAAAATTTTACAGGTCATGCATGAGGTCATCAAGAAGCCGTGGATGTATTGTGTAATCATTAATTGGTAATTTCATAATTATTAGGGGATCAATTATCCCAAGAATGCGTAAGCAAGGATAGTCAGGAAGAGGTAAGCAAGTGGTTAAATATTGGACCAAAATTGCTTAGATCATGTCCAGGATCAGAGCAGGATCAGAGTGAGACAATTAGCAGAGTGCAGAGGTTTCTTAGGAAGGGAAATAACATTGTATTGTTTCATATTATTTATTTTATGCAATATACAAATAACGGGGTTTTTTGGTTGAGGATTTCCCTAGATACATCTTGTGTTGTGCGATTGATATTTCTTTCTCTTACTTGTTTATGTGTTTGTGCGATCGTAGTTGGTTTTCAAAATTTGTATAATTGTTTTAGTGTTTTGTTTTAGTACATTATAAGATTAGTTGAATGTATTTAGATATTTATACATCCCAAATGTCTAGGCTCATCCAACGGTGTTGGCGCTTTGTGAAAGTAAATGGTCGGAATTAAAACGTAAGACCCTTGCACCCCTCTCCCCCCCCCTCGTGACATCACAAGGGGGGTTATCACAATTATGGTTCCATATCTTGGTTCCATTGTGAATGATAAAAAAAATATATCCTCTGATATAAATCGAGGGCTCACATTGATAAGAGATACCTCCCCTCCTCCTCTCCCATTGTGACGTCAGAGGGGGGTCTCACAGTTATGATTCCACCCATAAGTTTCCACTATGGGCTCAGAACACTTTTCATATATAAACACATATAATTTCATTTATTGTTAAATGCCATTACTTTCACTCTTGGTGACTGGTTAAGGTGCCTGCCCATGTATGTGTATTAAGGCTCTAATCTTATCCCTCCGAGACCTTAAGAATTCCTAGCTCTTGCACAATAAAATTTATAAATATGTGTACAAAGTTTTGTCGAGCTATCTCTATTGAGATTTATAAAGACATAGGATAGCCATTAAATATATCTCCCTCTATATATATGCATGTGTGTTTATATATATACATATGCATATATATAAACAACATGCTATCTCTTCTGAGCTTATTAATGCCTCGACCGAATCTACACACACATACACACATACAACAAACACTATCTCTCTTGAGATTTATATTTTTCCACAAAGGCTAGAGTACAAAACATTTCAAGGAAAATTATAAATTATTAATAGAAATTACCCATATCTTCATGCTCATGCAACTTAGGCTGATTTTAAACTCACAATAACAAAAAGTTCATATATCTTCCATATTCAAGCATTTGAGCTAAATTCAGGCTCATGTGCTAAACCAAGAATTAAATCACTCCTTAAAACTTGCACATGAATACATATTCCTCATTATTAGCATATTTAATTTATCAACAAGCTAGATATATGCATTTACCATTATCCTACAAGAAATCACATTCCATACATGCATAATGGTAATCAAATAATGCAATAATATTTCATATAGCATTCACTTACCAAAAAAATCATAAGAGACACTTATTTTATAATCAAGGATTTGGAAACTAAGATTGAGACTCTAACTCTCCACCCAACCTTAGATTTTCCTGCACCATAGTCTTTCTTGCAGTAAATCACCCCCCATCGAGATTCTAGAGCTTGGGAGGACATTCTTAATGTTGTAAAACCAATGTCACCAATTGAAATAGATTCCTCAAAGGCTACACCACCTCCACCCACCAACTAATAAGGTAGTAAAATACACAAGGATCTATTTCCATAAATTTTTCTCAACTTTACTCCACTGTCATATCACAGCGCATTATTTCAGTTAGCTTCAACACATGGGTCATTTATAAGCACAAAGAATCACATCTCTAATCTAGGAGAATAGTTTCATTATAACAATGGGAAGGTTCACATCTAGACAAAAAACTGATAATTCAGTAGGTTCTTCAATCCACAAGCTTCCCAATGGTTTGTTCAGTCCCAATACATGCCACTGTTAGTTGCAAAAGAGTTTTCATGCAAATATGGTAAGGTTATTCAACTAGAAAGCTACTGATAAACTAGTAGGTCCTTTAATCCACAAGATTCTTAGTGGTTTTATTAGTCCTAATACAAGCTACCCCTTGTGGGTTAATTAATACTTAGGAAAAAAATAGGAATATAGGATGGTTCATCAGCTGGATAAGCTACCATGGAAGCACGAAGAACACCTTTTCAGATATTTCATCAACCCCTAAGTAGTTGAGTGCAAGCACCAATGTTCCTAGTCCAGGGACACACCTAATGTTTCATCAACCCCTAAGTAGTTGAGTGTATTTTACTCTTGGCTAATAGGTTCCCAAATCCAAAAACTTCCTAGTGGGTTCTTTAGTCCCAAGGAAAACCACTCTTGGTTTCTTCAGCAGTCCTTGTCAAACCATTTCTCTCTATCTTCAACCAACAAGCCCTCATGGGTTTCTTTAGTTGGTTTGTCATTGAATGAAATCCCTCTGTCCAGTTTCTCTTCTCCCTCTTTCCTTCTTCTTTGTGAGGAATTTCACTCTCTTCCCCTTATTGAATCCTTCCCTTCGTGAATGGAAGCATGAATGCATCCATACTCCATGAATAAATGGTTGTTTTCTTTCTTCTCCCATTGAGAAGCCCCTTCGCAACCTCCCACTCCTCTGATGAAACCGTATTATTGGTCGCATGTGGGAATGCACTTGAAATCCTTCCCACACCTGTCTATGCAGGAAATTTGTTATTTTACCTCAATTTCATGTTCAATGTTGCACTGCCACCCTCCCTTTTGTCTCCCCATGATCACTCCTCATTTTTCATTTATTACAATGGATGGCCAACTCCCTTACATGCGCTCATCCATCACCCATGTTCCATCGTGCTTCCATCCATCTATTAAGATTTTTTCCTTTGTTACTTGTGTATTTTTCCAAAGAAAGCATGATCTCTGTCCTTCCGCTACAACTGAATTAAATGAATTAACCAATCCATTTAATTGCACATATTCCAACCTTCCATAGATGTTATTAAACATGTCAGGCTTCCTTCTATTCCCAAGCAAAATCCCTTCCCCAAGATTTGAATCTCGTGTCCTAATTTATTAACCATTTTAATTTTAATAAAAATAGTTACAACCCTCCATCCCATCGCGGTAAAGGATATATTAATATCAATGTTCAAAAGGAAAAATCTTTTTTTTCCTTTTTACCATGGTAAAACGGTAACTTGTTGGAGTAATCTGGGCGAGGTGGAGGATCAAAGTTATTGAATGCCACTATAACTCCAAGAGTATATCCAAAAACCTGGAAGCCAAATATACTAGGTAGATATACCACGAATTTATAGCTTATTAGGAAAAAATGAATTTATTAATAACTAGTCTTGTAAATAAAAAACGTAAAGAAATGAAAAATAAAAAATAGAGAAAAATGGAAAAGATAAAAAGAATTAAGGAGAAAGGGGAAGGGGGAAGGAAAAAATGTGGAAAATTAAAAGTGAATCAAGAAGAAACAAACTTAGAGGCATGAGTTGAATCTAGTTTTTGCTAATTTTCCAACCATCATCCCTGTTTAGATTGTTGGCTCGCTTCTCAATTTTAATGGCTTCCCTAAAATTTCTATGGTGACAATGATCTACTTTAACAAGGACACTAGAATATTCAACACATATTCTAGTGCCTTTGAAGATTAAACACCTCATATGTATTGAAGATTCTAGCGTCCTTGCTAAAATATATCCCTATAATAAGAAAAAGTTCGGGGAAGCCACTAAAATTGAGAAGAGAACCAACAATATAAACATGGATGATGGTTGAAAAATCAACAAAAACTAGATTCCTGCTCTTCTCTCTAAGTTTTTTTTTTCTTTTTTTTTTGGCTTCGCTAGTTTTGTCCTCCTGTCTTTCCCTTTCCCCCTTAATTGTTTTCATCTTTCTCATTTTCCTCTCTATTTCTTTTTGCTTTCCTCACTTTTTTGTTTATAGGATTAGTTGTTAATTTTTCTTTTGAACATTGATATTACTATTATCCTTTAATATTTATTAATATTATTTCCTTTATCTTTTTGTTTATTTAATTTAATAATTTTGTTAAATTTTTTATCAACCTTATATTGTTAACAATTATAGCCCTATAATTTAACAAAAAAAAATTCAGTTATAGAGTTTTTACATTATTAACCATATTATTTATACTATTATTTATATTATCAGATTAATAATAAATAGTATTATTATTAAAATTAATGAATTTTTTTTAAAAGTAATTATTAAGTATTATGATTAATAATTGCTATTAATTATTAAATACTATGATTAATAATTACTATTAATTATTAAGTACTGTGCTTAATAATTACTATTAATTATTAAGCATTTTATCAAATATGTTTCACTATTAGTAAATATAAGATAAGTATTATTAGTATTTATTAATACCAATGACTACTAATAATAATCCCCTTATTAATAATAACCCTACTCACTAATAATATTTGTCTTTAGTTTATTAGATCCTTTATATTAGTATTATCATTATCATGAATATTTACTTAAACATTAATATGTTGCAATAATATTAATATTAATAATAATTATGA
This sequence comes from Pinus albicaulis, assembly GCA_034641835.2. Lineage (NCBI taxonomy): Eukaryota > Viridiplantae > Streptophyta > Pinopsida > Pinales > Pinaceae > Pinus > Pinus albicaulis. The sequence goes on from CM076573.1 coordinate 923,449,435, forward strand.
AACTTCATTATTTATAATTAATATTTATTATTAAATCATTATATTATGTTACTTTAATATTATTATGGATATTAATAATATGCCAATTTCCAGGGTGATAGGAGTAGAATGGGTTATCCTTTGCCTCGACGAACAAAGAGAGTTACAATATACATGAAGCTTGGGTATCACTACCAATAACAAAGAAAAATATTTGGCCCTTTGGTAAGGTTTATAATTAACCATTGCAAGAAAAAGACATATATTAATGGTCTTTGGGGATTCCATGATAGTGATTCAACAAATGACAAACAACCAAGAAAAATACAACTTCTACAGTCCCCCAATAGCATGAAATATTTCATTGCCATTAAATAATTTTTAGATAATAGAGTTCTATCATATCAAATGAAATTTGAACTTGACTGTAGATGAGTTGGACAACAAAGGAGAAAACATGGAGCAAGGTATGTTGGAATGAGAAGGTTCAGTAATTTTCAAGCCCCTTCCATGATTACGGATTATTATTCCCAGTAAAACCGATAATTGTACAAAAGAATAAAGGAATACGAGAGACTTCACTAGAAAATTGGCTGTCCTAATGAACCATTATGTTCTCGTCTCTTGATGGTGGAAAGTATCTCTAAGATAAAGCTTGTAGAAAGAAAACACTCAATTAATATTGACAAAGGATTGGAACTTCCTCGTCACACTCTCTCCTCACTCTAGAAATTACATGACAGCATCGAACCCGACACCTGGTTGATAGGTGATGTCCTTCGTGATTATAACTAGAGAACACAACCTTAATTGTTAAATGACCCATATAGATCAACACAAAGTGCATACTGTGAGTTAATGCAAGAAATATTGTATGATCTCAGAGAAGCGATGAAGATAGACTGTTAGGATGACTCTATGAATGTGTTAGGACATCTTTCTTTCATGATTGGTAGGCCCTATCAATCGAGGAGACTAGGATTTCAAAGCTAGTTGATCTATATATCGTTCATAATTAATATATAATGGAACAATTCATGTTGGTTTGAGAGAACACATGGTAAATTTGGTGTAGTAACAATTCTCGGTCTAGGCATGCAAATGGAGAGCAATATCCAATTTTCCCTTCTCAAGGAGAGCAATATACATCAACTAGATTAACTAACTGAGACAATTGAATACATCTTATCTTTGATCAATCATCGAAGTGAAATGGAAGAAAAAGTGAAGCAAGCACAAATGGAACTTCTGGAACAAAAATGTGACTTGTTACAGAAGAAGTATGAGGTGCTTTAGGAAATGATGGCAGCAGAAGTGGTTGTCTTAGACATAAGACTGAAGCGATTGGAGCTTGAAATTAAGCAAGGAAAAGTAGGATGCCTTGCAGGCATGGAATTTAAGGAGAACCTGGCTAAGGAGACTCGACGAGGCACATATGAAGCAAAGTGAAGTAGAAGCACCAATAAAGGATCCTTTCAACGCTAGTCCATCCAATTTGGGCTAGGCATCATGTTTTTTCGAACTCATATTTTGCAAATAAATTTTGATATTAAGTGTTTTTTGGAAGGAATTTAGAAGATATCAATATAACTTCTTAGTTTAGAACGCATAGGTGGAGAAAAGGCAGTTGCTGGATATGTAAAAACTCTGAAGTAGATGAAACTGTTGCATATGTAAATGTTTTGGCCTTGTAACTAGACTATATTTTAATGCTAATTCTTACTTGCTCCGTTAAAAAAATTCAATTTCAATTTAAATTTCTACTTTTATTTTTATGTCAATTTCTATTTCTACAATAATAGGGATATCCTCTTATTATGATATTGCTTCAAGCTATCAATTTTTATATTTATATTTGAACCTAGCTATTCTCATTTACTTCCAAAATTACTTTAATATTTCAACATTTTCATTGAATTTTAATGACAATGTTCTATATTCTACAATAACAAGTAAGCATTATGTTTTCCAGAGGGTTTTTTCTCTTTTTTTTCTGTGAAATCCACTTTTTACTATTAAAAAAAAAATTGAGAATTTAAAATTATTTAATTTTAATATTAATATTTACCAATAATTTTAATATTAATATTTACCAAGCCCTTTTTCTATTCTTACCTTTTATTTCCCTAATTATTTCTCTAGGATCCCACCTTCATTCCATTATATATAATTCTTACTTAAATATATATAACATTGTTTACATTCTTCCACTTTACTCTTCCCATTTCCTACTCTCTCTCCCACACATATTCTTTATTTTCTTTTATCTTTATATTTTTGAGTTTTATAACACACATTCTAAACTCATTTTATAACTTTATTCTTTAATTTCTTTTACCTTCATATTTTTGAGTTTTAAGTCACCTACTACGTTAACATTTATCCTTAAAAATAATTTATGTCCATATTAACTCCTTTCTTTCAAGGTTATATCCTTATATTATAAGGAAATTGATCTTTATTTAACTTTAATTAGGTATGAAAATTTTGTATATGTCAAAAGGTGTATTGATGGTTGGAAACGTATTGAGTATTTTTATATTTGAAGACGTGTTGAGAATTTGGACAGTATTGTGGAATCATCTAATTATAATACATGATTGTATATATGCAAAACTTAAGCATACACACAATATATGAATAATTATTGACATTATATAATAGGTTTGAAGAAACACTCATGAAATTTATTAAATTATTTTTCCCCTTAGAGACCTATTTTTATCAAAACATGGTTAGTGTTTTTTTAACCATATTTATAAATTTTGTATTAAAAATATGCATGAGAAATGCATAAATAATCTATGGGGCCTCATAGAGCCAAAAATAAATCATAAAGGCATAGAGTAGTTTGGGCACTTGCAAGCAGCTCTGAAAGTTAAATATTATAGTTTCTTTCCTATATATTTCTACATTATCTCCTATTATATATGTATTGATTCTACAATAGCTCCTATTTTTTTTAGTACATAAAATACCAATCTATTTTTTTTTCCTGCGTTGTATTATTGGGTGTTCTTTTGGCTATTTTTATATTCTAGTGGATGACTGAGATGCAAAGATCCTGGTTCTCTTTGTTGACTAAACTAGTTGATGAAGGGAAGTCCAAATATTTCTTGTATAGATTATGGGATATTTAATCTATTTTGGTTCTTAAGCATATTATTTCATCGTCAATTCTTCCTATCTGAGTTTTCTGGTCTGAGTTGTTCCCTGGCAACTGAAAGGGAAAGTGAGGAGGCCAGTTGATTACAATGAATTTGAAGAACTAAAATGGTTGTGTTCAAATCTTCATCTCCACCTTTTATATTTGTACTTTAATTTTCTAGAAATTATGTGTCTTTATCCTTCCCCACACTTGCAAATGCTATTGGATTCAATTCGAGTGCATCAAGTATCATTGTGGGCTTTCTGACGAGTTTAGAGGAAGGCGAACGAGCAAATGAATCACAAGGCACGAGGCATGGGAAGGCCTATTCGATTGTGATCATGATAGATGATTCAAATTGTGATCTCCCATGCTGAAACACATTGATGTCATAAGCACACGCCAATTCCTCATCAACCAATTGTGTTGAGATGTACTAAACTAGGGAAAAATAGTTAATTTTTGAGGTTTCCACCTATCCATTCACACCCGATCGATAGTTTTCTCCTTCATAATTAGTGACTTTATCAGTTGCTCAACTTCTTCCCCAAATCTACACTCCATCATGGGAGAACAAGGGGACATGAAGTTCACCATGCTTCACACAATCATTTTACTACAGTCAACATCCAACCATGTTCCTACCCAATTCCGTTGATGATGGTCATTGTTCCATCCTGTGACAACATTTTGTAGTTTAGCTTGGAAGGGAGACCTGATCATACAAGTCCTTAAGGAATCAAACATTTTTGCTTGGTGTTATTGATTATTTAATGTTATTTTCTCACCTTTGTACCTTGGTTTTCTAAATGTTCTTCTTCCTTATTATTTAGCCTTATGACAAAGAGAGCTTCATAGTGCATAATACTATGAAGCAACCTTATTATTTTGAAAAGTAGAGCCTTAGTTTCCCATTTATTTTTTGGAAAGTAGAGCTTTTAGTTTCTCATTTTTTGGGGTAGAGTTTAGTTTCTCAATTTTTTGGGGCAAAGTCCTTTTGTTGGTTAGATATGAGAAGGGAGAAATCCCTTACAATTTTTAGAGATAGTTCTAGGAGGGTGCCTTGGTATAGATTGCACAATTATTCTTGGTTATTTGAAGTTGTTCCCAAGCCTAAAGAGTACACTATTTCTCTTTTTCCACCAGGATAATATATTAAACCCTCCGCCCCACCCTTCAACGCCACTCGCCCTCCCCCCATCAAACATTAGAACTTGATATTCCTGTCTTACTATCCATATTGTAAAGTCTTCCTTTGAGAGCCCGAGTTTCCCATGACTCTTTTTTTTGTTTAAATTTAACTTGTTCCTTAAGGTTAAAGTTTTGGATCCATGTTCCTTCCTATTCATATACTTGTTGGGGAGAGGGAAAATAAGATATGTTTGACTTTAAAGTTTCTGATAGCAAGATGGAGGTCTTGAATACCACTAGTGGAGGAGGAGAAAAGATATTTTGGAATATTACTTTGTTCCCAACCAACCATTTTTTCCAATGTACAAACTTTGAAATACCCACCAAATTCTTTTGAATAAACATTTTCCTTGCATACTTGCATCATAATGCTTTTCCCATGCATAATAAAATGATTTATACTTGAAGGCTAGATAAATAAAACCAATATATTTTTAAGACAAATTCCCATACCTCTTTGGTGAATTTGCATCCCAAGATTAAGTGACATTTTTTTTTCATCATTCTCATGGAACAAGGCATATGGAGTGGTCCTGTTATTCCTTATTTTTGAAGGTTTCCAACTGTTAATATTTTCTTATACGTTATCATCCAACATAAGTTATTTATTTTTGGAAGATAGTCTGGGTTCCAATGATGGTTCCATATTGTAGATTTTGGGAGAACTCCTTCAAGAAAGAAAATGACATTGTATCCAAACTAGTGTGAGAGTCACCATATTTTTTGGTATTTTGAAAATATAGAAATGGAAGCACACCTAGACAACGTTGAATCTAGTTCTCTAATTAGTGGTAGTAGAGGAGGTGGAGCCTCACTCCAAGACCATCCTTTCCATTCTCCTCTTTTTTTCCATATCAAGATGTCGAACAAGGTAAAATTTATTTGTTGTGAAGGCCATATTTTGATGTGAATACAATGATTAATATATTTTACGAGGGACTCCCCTGTATAGAGGTTGACCATATGTTGATATTATTTTCATTTCTAGGGACCTAAGAGAGCTTGGATTTAATGAGGGGAGTTCCTACTATAATTAGTCTCCATATGCAAGAGCCCTCTTTATGTTTATTTATTGTCTTCAAGCAAATTCTTCTTTCTTGATTGTCATATTTTCCTTTTCTCTTGTAACAAGTGTCCATACCAATTTTACTCCCATTTCTAAATTCACGAGGGAGAAATATTTATTCCTAAGTCCCCTTGAGATTTTAGGGTGTAGACAAAAACCCAATTGAAAAGGCGATATATTTTTGAGTTTGATTTCCCTCCTTGCCAGAGATATTTCCTTAATTCAATAAGAAGGAAATATATTATTCATTTTGGAGCCAAAAGGGAGGTGAATTTATAGAGGGGAAGAGCAAGAATAATTTATTTGGTTAGTACAACACTTCGCACCAAATTTAACCATTGTGCTCTCCACAAAAAAAATGGTATTTGAACTTGTTAATCAAAGGAGAACATGAAGGATGTGGATATGGATTAAGCAATATGGAGATCCATAAGTAACATAAAGAGGACCAAGAACCAATAACTGGAAATCCTAGCTCCCTGGATAATAGCCTTTATGCTGGGTAACTAGTGTTCCATGTATAGATGGAAAATTTTATTTCATTAAAAAGTGCCCCTAAAGAAGCCACAAATATATCCAAGAATTTCTTAAACTAACTAGATATAAGAATTGTAGCACATCCCATAAGAAGATTGTCATAAAAAAATCGAGAATGGTTTATACTCTTGATCCCTTTCATCATTATATTCTCCATGTAAAGGCACTAGATAACCTTTCTTTTTCAAGATTCCGCTCTGCCATAATGATGTATACAAGGGGATACAAAGGGCATACCTACCTTAATATACAAGAAGCTTTGAAAAATACCACTGATATCCCATTGAATAGCATATATATCTAAGGACCCTTGTTGCATGCTACAACCCAACTTATGAATTTGCTAGAAAAACCGAAATTCCCTAGCACTGAGAAGAGAAAGGAATCTATAGAAGGAATATTCCATGTCTTGATGATCATTACTTTTTATTTTTTTCTTTTACTTGAGCTTATGGATTCTTACACTATAATAGTACTATCCACTATCTACACATTTCTTATGAACTTATGAATCCCCCATGTTTTTGTAAGATCATCTTGGGAAGTTCCACTTCTAAGCCAATAGAAATAATTTTTGAAATCATTATGTAGGAAACATTACATAAGGGAACTTGGAGAAAAAAGAGGGTTTGACCTCTTTTGGGACTAAGGAAAAAAATGTGGCATTCGTCCTTCCTCCTATCTTGAAGTATTGAAAGAAAAAAAATCAATCATTAGACATTAATAAAATTTAATAATGTGCCAGTAAAAATCATAAAAGTTTGCTAGAAAACCATTAGGGCTAGGTGCCTTGTCTGGATTTAGAAGGATTTGAGCATTGTCCAAATTTATTCCTATGTTATAGGCTTCATTAGATGATCATTTTCCTTGTGCATTACTAGAAGAGGAATGTAATTTAGATGATCATCCCCATCTAGTCAAGAGGGTGTGCCTTGCTCCAAATAATTTTTTTTAAAATGCTTATAGGCTTCCTCTTTGATGATGTCAAACAGAGAAATCTATTTCTCGAATCCCTTATGATAAATTGATTTTACATTATTTTTCCATAACCTCATTTTTGCTTGCTTGTGTAATAATTTTTTGTTTTTGTCTCTTTCTTTTAGCTAGACACTTCTATATTTTAGCCTCTAAAGTTCTTCATATTTTAGAGATAAATGAAAAGATTAAGATTCAAAAGCCATTTTTTCTTCATCTATAATTTCACTAGAGAGTGGTTCATGCTCCATTCTTCGGTGGATTACTTCTAACTCTTATTTAAAGGATACTATTCTATGTATTATTGCTTTGACCTTCTCTTTGGCCCATATTTTTAGAGCTATTTTTTTTTCTTTGATATTTTGGTCTCATACATAGAGAGGGGACCCTGTTAGCCAAGTACTCCAATATTTAAAATGATTTCAAAGAGTCCTATGTGTTGATCCACAAAGAATTGAACCCGAATGGAAGTGGTCTATAATCTTCGAGTTCATGCAACTTTCTAACATAATGGGTTTGTGATCTAAGCTCCCCCAGGCCAGAGCTTTAGAGGAGAATGATAAGCGTTGGACAAAAAAAATCATTTATTACAAGGAACTTATCTAATTTTTCCATCACATTCCCCAAGAAAACCATTTGGTTTCTCCAGGTGAATTTGTTTTAGCTAATTTCATGTATAACAGGTCCATTTGTGCTACCATATCCTCCATATTTTCTCTAAATGGATATCTGACCTGGCAACCTCTTTGTTTTTCCCAAGAGTGTAAATTAGTATTTAAATATCCTCCAAAAATAGAGTTGGAGAATTGTTTTAACTCATCCATCCTTTGGAGAGAATTCTAGCAAGTTAATCTTTCATGATAAGAAATGAGAATTCGACATAGATGATAGTATTGTTAGGGGGTATGGAAATTATTAAGAGTTATATCCCATGGAAATACTGTAAGATCCCATGGAGTGAAAACTCCTCCTCAGGCTTCTTGTGAGATTTGATGTTGTGAATTCATTGATAATGTTTCATATTTACTCATTTTTGTCTCATGGAGTAGGAGTGAGGGTTTTTATTATCTTATTAAGATTTTCACTTCTATTCTTTTATCATTTCCTAATCCTCTACTATTCTTAGAGACCCCCTTCATTATTTAATGTGGTTTTTGTGCACCCCCCATGAAGGGAATCCATGCATGTTTTCTTCTTTTCATTTATTGGACCTTTTATCAGTGCCTCCTTGATTAAGATCTAGGTTACCAACTCTAGGTCCTTTTCATTTGTTCGTATTGAATTTCTTTGTTAGAATTTGTTCATGATTTTCTATGGGGCCTTTCCTTTGGGATATCTCTAGCTATGTCACTTTCTAAATGTTTCTATAATGGAGAGACGTAGATGTTAATATTTATGGGAGTTTTGGAGGAGGGAGGAGCTTCTCCTTCTTCCTGATCATCATCCTTTTGGACTTGAATTTATATTGGAGCTTTTACTAAAGGAGCCATGCTTCCATATTCTCCCTGCTCTTTTATGAATTACTTTTTCTCATGGAGGTATTCAACGTTTTTTAGGTGTCTTATGTATTTTAAAGTCCGTTTAAAACTTTGAATTTATTGTTCAGATGACTATCATAGCGGGCTTGTGAGTTTGAAGAGGAGTGGTCCCCTGTAGAACGAAGAGGAGCAGGTAGTGGTTTGAACTCTTTCTCGGGTTGCTCTAGATTTTACTTTGGAACTTGTTTCCTAGAGGAGCCTCTTCCTGTTTTATGGGTTTTCAAATTTTCACAATCTTCTTTCTAGCTAAGAGCATTAGATATTTTAGGCATTTTCTGTTAAAGTGACCACATTCATGACCTACTTTGATTTTGCAAGGACACTGGTCGTATTTTTTGGGTATGTGTTATATTCTTTCCACGACTAAGCACGCGTGGGGGGGTAAGAGGGGGGGCGATAGCCCCCCCTGTCGGGGTCCGGGGCAGCGCCTCGGCGAAAATTTTTTGGTCCTTAATTTCCGATGGGTAGTCCGTGCCCATGGTTTTGTGCATGGTTTTGCACATGGTTTTAAATGCATGGTTTTCTTACTCGGTATTTTTGTAGATCCAAATAAGTAAACTACGGTTATGTTCTAATCTGTGTTGCGTATCAAATATGTATGCTTCGACATGTATATATATATGTTGTAACACTAAAAGGAATATAATGAAAAATCAAGCTGGTCGTCCCGATTTGGGATCCAGGGGAAAATCTCTATGTTTATCTGTTTTATGTTTTATGATCTCGCTATTGTTTATTTTGATCCAGGTACTAAGCCAACAGGAATGTCAGAAGAATACTGGAAGAAACTGGATCGGAAGGCTAAAAGAAAAATACGGTTGTGTGTCTCAGATTCAGTATTGTTGAATGTATCTGGGGAAGCTATGGCGAAGACCTTGTGGGAAAAGCTAGAGACTTTGTACCAATCTAAGTCTCTGGTGAATACATTGTTCCTGCGAAAAAAGCTGTATAACCTGAGGATGAAGGATGGAGACTCGGTGACAGAGCATCTGAATGCCTTCAATACCGTGGTAAGTCAGCTGTCATCTGTTGATATTAAAATCTCAGATGAAGATAAGTGCATCAGTTTGTTGTGTTCTCTACCAGACTCGTGGGATAGTCTGGTTATTGCAATAGGTAGCAATACAACTACCTTGAATTTTGATGACATTGTCTCAGCCTTGCTGTCGGAGGAAATGAGACGGAGAAATATGGAGGGTCGGAATGGAGATGCCTTATCTGTACGAGGAAGGTCCCAGAACAGAAACAAGAATAAGGTTTCGAGTGGGAGATCTAAATCTAGAGGGAGATCTAAATCTCATGGAAAGTTTGTAAAGGTGTGCTGGAAATGCGGAAAGGAAGGGCACTACAAAAAGGAATGCAGATCTAAAGCTCCTGAGAAAGGAAAGGGATCTGATGAAGGTCCTTCTGCAGAGGCAAAAACCACCTCGGATGAAGGTGGGGATGTATATTTGGCTTCTTCTTCAAATACACATGTAGATCATGAGTCATGGTTGATTGACTCAGGTGCATCCTTTCACTTCACTCCCCATAGGGAGTGGTTCTGCGAGTATGAGAAATATGATGGTGGTGATGTCTTCCTAGGGGATGTTAAGAAGGCCAGAATCGTCGGACGTGGAAAGGTCAAGCTGAAGCTGCAAGGTGGGAGGATTAGAACACTTCCTGGTGTTCTGCATATTCCTGCATTGGCCAGAAATCTGATTTCTGTAAGCAAGATGGATGATACAGGTGTAAAAAAAGTGTTCGAGAAAGATGTCTGCAAGATGGTTTCGAGAAATGTAATGGTCAGAGTTTTGAGTTGTGGAAGCTCAAGATGGAGGATCTGCTGGTGGATAAAGATCAGTGGATCGCGGTAGATCCAGGTACTAAACCAACGACAATGTCGATGAAGACTGAAGAAACTGGATCTGACACAAGAGCACAATACGGCTTGTGTGTGTTAGATTCGTGAAAAGTATTGCTGAATGTATCCGGGGAAGGCTACGGCGAAGAATGTGTGGAAAACTTGGGACTTTGGGACTGTGTAACAATCTAAGTCTCGGTGAATAAGTTGTTCTCGCGGAAAGCCGTATAGCCCGAGGATGAAGGATGGAGACTTGGTGACAGAGCATCCGAACGCCTTCAATACTGTGGTAAGTCAGCTGTCATCTGTTGATATTAAAATCTCAGATGAAGATACGTGCATCAGTTTGTTGTGTTCTCTACCAGACTCGTGGGATAGTCTGGTTATTGCAATAGGTAGCAATACAACTACCTTGAATTTTGATGACATTGTCTCAGCCTTGCTGTCGGAGGAAATGAGACGGAGAAATATGGAGGGTCGGAATGGAGATGCCTTATTTGTACGAGGAAGGTCCCAGAACAGAAACAAGAATAAGGTTTCGAGTGGGAGATCTAAATCTAGAGGGAGATCTAAATCTCCTGGAAAGTTTGTAAAGGTGTGCTGGAAATGCGGAAAGGAAGGGCACTACAAAAAGGACTGCAGATCTAAAGCTCCCGAGAAAGGAAAGGGATCTGATGATGCTCCTTCTGCAGAGGCAAAAACCACCTCGGATGAAGGTGGGGATGTGTATTTGGCTTCTTCTTCAAATGCACATGTAGATCATGAGTCATGGTTGATTGACTCAGGTGCATCCTTTCACTTCACTCCCCATAGGGAGTGGTTCTGCGAGTATGAGAAATATGATGGTGGTGATGTCTTCCTAGGGGATGATAGGAGGGCCAGAATCATCTGACGTGGAAAGGTCAAGCTGAAGCTGCAAGGTGGAAGGATTAGAACACTTCCTGGTGTTCTGCATATTCCTGCATTGGCCAGAAATCTGATTTCTGTAAGCAAGATGGATGATGCAGGTGTAAAAACAGTGTTCGAGAAAGATGCCTGCAAGATGGTTCGGGGACCACTGGTATTAATGCAGGGAGTTCGGACTGGAACTCTGTACAAGCTACAAGGTAGTATTGTTATTGATGGGTGTAACAGTTCTGTGGTTCCTGAAAGTGGGACGGAAAGCCTAGCTGTCTCTGGAGAAAAGACCATGCTATGGCATCAAAGGCTTGGACATATTGGAGAGAAGGGCCTTCAGATACTGCATAGAGATGGTATGGTAGAAGGTATGTCTAATTGTTCTTTGGATTTCGATTTCTGTGAACATTGTGTATATGGGAAGCAAAATCGGGTGAGTTTTCCTTCTGGTGCTAAGAGGGCAAACAAGATATTAGAACTTGTGCACAGTGATGTGTTTGGGCCTGTGTCAGTTCCATCACTGGGAAAGTCCGTGTACTATGTTTCATTCATAGATGACTTCTCAAGGAATACATGGATATATTTCTTGAGGAAGAAATCTGAAGTCTTTGACAAATTTAAAGAATTTAAGGCTCTGGTGGAAAACCAGATAGAGAAGAAGATAAAGGCATCGAGGACAGATAATGGTGGGGAGTTCTGCAAGAAGGAATTTGAAGAGTTCTGTAAGAAGTGTGGTATAGCACGGCAGAAGACTACTCCATACACACCTCAGCAAAACGGAGTTGCAGAAAGAATGAACAGAACACTGATGGAAAAGGCAAGAAGCATGCCCAGTGGTACCGGGTTAGGACAAGAATTCTGGGCAGAGGCAGTGGAGACTGCATGTTACTTAGTTAACAGATCACCTTCATCAGCGTTGGAGGATAAGACCGCACATGAGGTATGGACTGGTAAGAAACCCTCTATTTCACATCTAAGGGTATTTGGATGTGATGCATATGTACATGTTCCAAAGGAGAAAAGGACCAAGTTGGATAATAAATCTGAAAGGTGTATCTTTATTGGGTATAAGGATGGTTTAAAGGGTTACAAGCTTTGGAACCCAGAAACAAGGAAGGTTGTGTACAGCCGAGATGTGGTGTTTAGAGAAGTGAAAGATGTTCTTAAACATGAAGTCCTACCAAAGGAACCTGAGAAGATAGAGTTTGAGCTAAAGGAGGATGAATCAGACTCTACAACAGAAGAAGACTCAGAAGATGAAGAGCCACAAACTCCAGCTTTGAGAAGATCAGTTCGGGAAAGAAGGCAACCATAAAGGTATAGTCCATCTGCTTTCTGTTCAGGTTTTGCCTTAACTATAACTGATGATGAACCCAGAACTGTCAGGGAGGCAGTAGATTCAGAGGATGGAAAACTCTGGAAGGAGGCCATGGTTGATGAAATGGCATCCTTGCACAAAAAAGATGCATGGGATCTGGTGGAGTTGCCGGCTGGAAGGAAGCCCATTGGGAGCAAATGGGTGTTTAAGAAGAAGATGAATGTAGAAGGCAAGGTGGAGAAATACAAAGCTCGGTTGGTAGCGAAAGGTTATTCCCAGGTGCCGGGAATTGATTTTGGTGATATTTTTTCTCCTGTTGCCAAAGTTATTTCTATTAGATTACTTTTATCTGTTGCTGCTGCATTTGATTTTGAGATAGAACAGATGGATGTGAAGACAGCATTTCTTCATGGGGATCTAGAAGAAGAGATCTACATGAAGCAACCTGAAGGCTTTATGGTGAAGGGTAAGAAAGAACTAGTATGCAGGTTGAAGAAGTCTCTGTATGGGTTAAAACAGTCACCAAGGATGTGGTATCAGAAATTTGATACCTATATACGGGGACTTGGCTTCACCAGAAGCAAGGAGGATCACTGTGTTTATTTAAATTAATTGGTGACCGTGTTATTTATTTGGTCTTGTATGTGGATGATATGTTGTTGATTGGAAATGACAAAGAAATTATCCAAGATTTGAAGACCTAATTGTTCTCCAAATTCGACATGAAGGATCTTGGTGCTGCAAACTATATTTTGGGCATGGAAATTAAGAGAGATCGGGCAAAGAGGAAGCTCTGGTTAAACTAGAGGAAGTATGTCGAGAATATATCGCAGAGGTTCAATATTCAGGATAGTAAACTGGTAAATGTTCTGATTCCTGTAGGTACAAATCTATCTGCTGAACAGTGTCCCAAGACACAAGAAGAAGAGGAGGATATGTCTCGTGTTCCATATGCAAGTGCAGTGGGTAGCCTGATGTATGCAATGGTCTATACTAGACTAGACATTGCACATGCAGTGGGAGTATTGAGCAGGTTTATGTCAAACCCAGGGAAGGAGCATTGGACAGCAGTGAAGCGGGTTTTCAGATATTTACGTGGCACTAGTGATTATGGCTTGTACTACCAGGGAAGACCAGGATTGGAAAGAATGTTGGACATTCGTGATTTTGTTGATGCAGACTGGGCTGGAGATCTGGACCAAATAAGATCTACAAGTGGGTATGTGTTTAGCCTATTTGGAGGTGCAGTCAGTTGGATGAGTAAAAGACAGTCTGTAGTGGCGCTTTCAACTACAGAGGCAGAATACATAGCAGCCACTCATGCAAGCAAGGAAGCAGTTTGGTTTCAAAGATTGTGTTCAAGTATGGGGTTGGTACAGCAAGCTATAAGGATAGACTGTGATAGCCAAAGTGCAATTTTCTTGGCTAAGAACCCTGCTTATCATTCAAAGACAAAGCACATTGATGTTCAATATCACTTTGTTATAGATATGGTTGAGGCTAAAAGGGTGTTGCTGGTAAAGGTTGACACTTTGAAGAATGTTGCAGATGCATTGATGAAGTCTGTGAGCACTCAGAAGTTCTCTTGGTGTAGAGAAACAATGGGTGTTGAAGAATTGGGCCAATGACTAAGCTCTCCTGTGGCCCCCTGTGGAAAGAAAACAACAAGTGGGAGAATGTTGGGTATGTGTTATATTCTTTCCACGATTAGCCCCACGTGCTGTATGTTGCGTCGGGCGTAGCTGGGGGGTCACGAGGGGCGAAGCAGTCCCCACCGTTGGGGTCCGAGGCAGCGCCCCGGCCAAAATTTGTTTTTTGTGCGGACCCACTCATAGGCGAATCCGCCCATGGTTTTGTGCATGGTTTTGCACATGGTTTTTGGGTTCGATGGTTTTCGGCCCCTGGTATTTTTGTAGATCCGGTCAAGGGAACTACGGTTATGTTCTAATCCAGGGTTAATGGATTGGGGTTTATGTATGCTCCGGCATGTATATATATGTGTTGTAACACTAAAAGGAATATAATGAAAAATCAAGCTGGTTGTCCCGATTTGGGATCCA